>JAIPMN010004057.1:0-14490 GCA_020650975.1 Apostichopus californicus | reverse complement strand
ATATATTATGTGTGTGTGTGTATCTATATAAATAAACATAATAATTAAAACAAAATCAATAATATGTTTCTATAGATTAATGATATGTAACCGTACGATAGATTAGATGATATGTTAAGATATCTTAAATAATCTGTTATGGCAGATTAAATAAGAAAACAACTCCTGTTGAGACAAAGTAATTAATAAACTTAGTAACAAAGTTAACTCCTCTCAACGACATTAATCTCGCTTTCGAACAATTGAACCTTATGCAAAATGTTGATTACTTTTTGATGTGTTTTTGAACTAAATCTCACAACAGACATTAGTTTGACTAGCAGACTTCCATTTCCAAGTATTGAAATGTATGTCAAGCAATTAGTTATTTTCACGTGTGATTTTTGCTTAAACAATGTAATGCTAATATTTCATTAATCTACTTACTCAATAAACTTCATTTGTTAATATATTAAACTTTTTATCTTAATTCACATCATTAACAAGCCTGCTACGTCGTTTTGGTACATTTGTAAAAGATTGTAAGAAAAAGTGGGGGGGAAACAAGGGGGGGGGGGGAAAGGAAAAAAGGGGAAAAAAGAAGACCTTTTGTAATTCCACAGTTCAGAATATTCTGCAATGCCCAAGATAAGTATTGTCAAAATATCATATTAGTATTAATTTATTAATCCTCATGTCTCCAGGAAAAAAAAATATGGAAAGGAGAAAACAATTCCTTAAAAAGCTTCAAACAAGTTTAAAATTTCACATTCGATATTTGTGATACAAATTGATTAGTTCCGCTTTGAGTAATAAAGTTATGAAATGTCCAGTATTTGCTATGAAACTTGTGACATCCATCAAACGATATTCCTAACTGGATGTCCCATTATATAATCATAATATAATTAACTAGTTGCATTGCAATGAAATAAAGGTGAAAGCAATCTATATAATTTTATCTTCTTAAGCGCACTATACCAAATAGAGCATAAACATGCTTAATTACTAAAACAGTATATTTATTAATACCCACTCTTTGCAACGATTTCATTTTAAATTAATTAACGAATACCAAAACTCCCCTGTCAACATTGCTACTAACTTTTGGCGGGTTAAAGTGTCGGTACATTTTATAGTAGTTTCTTTGCACAAAGGAATTGCTATACAAGGATTGCCACCAAATTAGGGCTGGATAGCTCAGTTGGTAAAGCGTTGGGGTGGTAATCTGATGGTCACTGGTCCGGATCCCTGTCTAACCATAAGATTTCTTGTATTTTCCATTGTCTAAAAATTTCCCAATCAGATTCCAATTATTAAGATACATAAGTATAAAATATGTTACAATAAATATCAATATGGCCGAAATCTTTAACACAAGTAGGAATACTACGGAGTGACTAATAAAGTGTTGTACCCAAATTTGGAGATGAGATATGCAATTCCGTGAAGTGCTTACTTTTTTCTTTTTACTTTAGGATATTTCATAATATCAAAAAAAAAGCAAAGGTATCTTTTATTGAAATTTAACTTACAATACTCATTTAAAGCAATCAAACTTCAGTCACAGGTATCCCTGAAACATTGAAGAGAATTTTGCATCATATTTTCTGCTAATATTTTGGTAAGGACACCATTTTGCCAGAGTTTGACCATTTCAACATTATTAATCTGGGACGGGTTTTTGAACTTTGGCCTTTTTGTCATGTTAATATGTCATCCCTATGTACATTGCAAGCATAGGGATGCGAAAACAATCAAACGTGATGCATATAGTGACATCCTAAGTGTCTTAATTTGGAACATTAGATGTCCTCCCAATGACAGGTGCTGTGGCCGAGTGAATAAGGGCGGTTGCATTTGAAGCAATGAGGTTTAGCAATCGGGAGGATCCGGGTTCGATACCCGGCCCGGTCATAGTAAGGTGGGCTTTTCATCCAAGAGCAATCTACGGTTTTCACAAATAAAATGACTTTCTTATTTAAAAAAACAAACAAATTGGGGTAATATGTTGAATTGGACGCCACCCGACGTTGAAGTTGTAATCCATTAGCCCTTGCAGGTTTCTTCCACATTTTGTGGTCGCTTGAAGAGGCCATGACACGAAAAATCGAACGAATCGAGAGTAATTCCCTCAAAATCTATGATAAAATCTATGTTGAAAACTGTTCTCATCACCCCCAAAACCCCAAGCACTAATGAGTAATTAAAGTTTTAAAATTCGCACCAGGAAGCAGACCTCTGAAAAAAACGTGATTTTCTAACAACACAACGATGACGTCATGTTAGGAACACAAGCGCTAACCACAGACAGGATGCGCGACGAACATGCTGTCACGTACACACACACACACAATTACACTCAGAGAAAACCCACGGAATACGCTACATCGCTAACAACTTTCAAGTTGTTTACAATCCTGTACAATATCTTACGAAAATGCCTGTCCGTTGTGTCGTTGGGGGATGCAGTAATGTCATAACCAATGAAATTAACCTTCATCGATGGCCGAAGGACGACAAAACACGGCGACTATGGACCAAGTTTGTGCAGAACACCTAGTCCGATTTCACTGGGCTAAGCCAGTACAGCTCCGTATGTAGCAAACACTTCACGGAAGCAGACTACGATCATTCCTTTCTACTGAAAGAAGAAATGGGCCTAACGGGTCAACAGAAACGAGTTCTTCCTGGCAAGTACCCCACATTGAAAACTCCTAAGATCAGATCCGGGGAACAGGAAACCTCCAGTGGATTATGTGGCGAGACTTTGGAGGAAGCGGGACCGAGCACTAGTAGTTAACTGTTCTGTTACTACTTGTACTAGCGTTAGGCCTGCACTGAATTGCAAAAGACGTAGAGTTTCCTCGGAAAAAATGGAAAGAGGTATTTTTTTACCTGTCATGTTGCTTTCATAATTGTGCAGACCCTGGTTCTAAGTTCTTATTGCAAATGTTCTTTTGTATATAAAGGTAGCCAAGGCTAGCTATACAGTACATACCACTACTAATAGGCAAGGGCTAGCATATGCCTAAGTTACTGTACTGGTACAGTTTCGTGAAGTTCACAAGTGCAATCATGTTTGGCTAACACTTTGGAAGCAGTGATTGAAAATATAGCATTACTCAATTAAGAAATGAAGAGGGCTTGATATAGTTGTACTTTATGATAAATTCTTTGTGTACGCAGTAAGTTGTTTTTTTTGTTGGTAGGCTATATACTGTATCAGTATTGCATGCTCAGCCTTTAGTATAAGACTCATTGTTTGACCTATTGAGCCCCTTCGATTGTGAAGAAATGTTACTTATTAGTACAAGAACGTCCTTAAAAGGCCTAGTACTTGCTTTTTCATGAAGCTGAATCGTAAGTTACCATATATAGTTACCCAATAGAACTTTATTAAAGTTAAACGAAGTTTCCTTTCACTATAGGCAAGTTGGCCCAACTCCGGCCAGATCCGACCCCTTTCCCACTACAGTATGTACATAACTTTTTACACAATGTCGATAAAGAAACTCAAGCTTGAATGGCTCCTTTTGACGATGTAAAACTTGGCACAAAAAAGGAAAAATAACTGAAGCCCGTGGTCAAAGGGACCGCGAAAAACTTTGCAACAAAGAAATCACTGTGTTATTGAATGCACATGTTATTTGGCAACTCTCAATGCAGAGAGAAACATACTGTGAGATGAAAAATCCTTTTCAGTATCAGCTTCCCACGAAATTTACTAAACTCACTAAACTTTGTTTTCAAACAATAATTCAAGTAATTCCTGATATTCTTAGAAAACTTGAACTTCGGTTGCCGCAATTGGGTCTGGATCCGCCATTTCATAGGAAATTTTGATTTGATATCGCAGTTGTGATCGGTGTTTTGTGTATTAACTTCTAGTGGTATGTGTACTTGTCTAATGTGTACGTGTATGGTATGTTCGGAGGATCGGAAACAGCGACAACAAATAGTGTTCCTAACATGACGTCACATGACGTCATGCGAATCGGAAAATTTTCGAGCAAACAAAGTTTCAAACGCCGAAGAGGGTAAATTCATTTTCAATTTTCGACTTGAAAAATCAATTTTTAACTAGCAGAATGGTTGATACATGTATTAGCGAACATTCTTAGATGGATCCCCAAAATATCTCAATTTTCGACTTGAAAAATCATTTTTTTTACTGGCAGAATGGTTGATACATGTATTAGCGAACAGTCTTAGATGGATCCCAAAAATATAGGACTTTGGAATTTTCGTGTCATGGCCACTGTAAGCGTCGTAAAAACAGTAACTGCTGATTATTACTTTACGAGAAATTCAAATTTGAAGTCTCTCCATGTGGGTAGTATTAATTAGTGATTCAGCCTGTTTGTATGTGGGCATGCTTTCATCATGATAGTTTTCACAGCTGTGAAAATTCATTTGACTTAATTAGTCACCTTGGAACATTTTCATTGAAAAAAATCCTGGTATGCTTTACTAATGTTGAATCACTAACTGATACCTACCACCAAATATTGTTGAGAACACGCAATAGCAATTTGGTCTACTTTCTTCCATTGCAAAAGCTACGAACCATTGGCGTTCGGTTTCATCAATCCTCTGGGTCTTTCTGTTTATATTTCCAGCTTATTGTCCTCATCTCGTTGCGGTCTCGTTGCCGGCGTCTCTGTGGTTCAACATCGAACTTCAAGGAACGTAAGTCCCACGAGCTCATGTTGGTATCAACAGTTCTTAAGACATTCACAGCATTTTGTATTGATCACGAATAGATTGAGACCTGTCTTTAGGGTTATACTAGAGTTCCTATGCACAGAGTAAACGTGATATTAGTGTACATTCATACCATATAAATTAATGAATCATTCCAGTTTAAGTAGAATCATGATCACATTTATGTTAAACTAATGAGTAAAGAAGGATTTTTCATTTAAAGTTACTTTGACTATTGTAATCCCTCCCACTTTAAATTTGACTTCTGTATTGTAATCCTTCTCTTTCGATAACTTAATATAAGACAACAAAAATGTTTTGATTCTTTCCCAGCACGCAAATTGGACATTTTTTGCTAAATAGGTTTAAACACCAACCTCTTTGACCCCTCTCAATTCCCCTTTTTAACACTTCCAATTCCTCCTTTCTTGTCAAAAATGTCTCATTATTTCAAGCTATTTCACACACAAACATACTTTTATGCAGGCCCTTATTTCTCATCTATCATATGCGATATATTCTCTTACTTTTTCTCCCTACATGTTCTCTTCCCTGTCTTCCATTTATTAGGCTCTAGCTCTTTAACTTCTATTTCTTCACCTTTTCTTCATCCCTGATAGATTCAAGTCTCTTAATTAAACAGTACTGTTAATTACTCTTATACTAGCCCAATCCATTCCTAAGATTAGCTTTATGCTGCATCGTAGTACAGATCTGCATCGTGTTGATATACAGTAGACTGAGTGATTTGTGTATGCTATGTATTACTGTAGGCGTACATTACAAGTATACACATAAGGTTTGGCTAAGGATATTTGTTAGTTGTGTCCATGTTTTGTAGAAGTATGTAGTGCCTTGTTGGTTAATCAGTGCTTGAAGATTAAGAATTATTAGCCAATACGTTTACTAGGTAACATTTGTATTAACCTCAAGTTTATTGCCATGTAGTCCACAGTGAAGTATGCAAATGTTCAGATTAGCAGATCTTGAAAGGATCTCAATTTAAGACACTGGTGATATATCGATTAAGTTCTTTTTAGTTACAGTTGAATCCTTGAAAAACTACATGCTTTTACTGTACCGATTATGATTCCAGTCGTAATATTTTTTTCTTTTTTGCTTGTTGTTTACATACATAGTCCTGCCTAAGTTAACATGCCTATATCAGTGTGATTTAGGCCTACAGGGCTTCAACTAAACTTGTGCTTTTGTAAAGAAATGTAATTGTCTGACCAGCTTAAGTTTCCTGCCTGTTTCTCTCGGACAGGTGGAAGTGTACCCAGAACAGGCGAATTGCGAACATTTTGAAGCAAATTGCGGGCATCACATGAGCATTGTTCGCGGCGCGCTTCCAATCCTTGCAGTTGGGCTCAAGAGCTACAGGTTTTAATGTGCAACTAGGCCGGATCTATTGTAATGGGATTACCTCCCCATCGTGCAAATGGGTTGGAAGTTTATCAAATTTGCTCCAATTTCGTTTAGTA
Organism: Apostichopus californicus; assembly: GCA_020650975.1. Taxonomy (NCBI): domain Eukaryota; kingdom Metazoa; phylum Echinodermata; class Holothuroidea; order Aspidochirotida; family Stichopodidae; genus Apostichopus; species Apostichopus californicus. The sequence goes on along the minus strand of JAIPMN010004057.1, from coordinate 8,320 downwards.
TCATCCAAATTAGTTATTTTATTGAACAAATTTGTCGCAAAATATAATTTGCAGAAGAAACGTTGCTCTTATAAGTAGATAATGGCATTTTTGTGTAAGAGCATATTTGCCCCATACTGATCCAGTAATGGTAAGTGATTAAAAGTGGATAATCATCTTAGACTGAAAGTAATTGTGGGAACTTGTGGTAGTCCTAAGACCGTTGGACTACTAAGGCATGTTTTGGGAAAGTGACCGGCTACGAGGAGCCGGAATTCCTTGAATGTAAGGGTGTCAAGACCGGGACTAGACGAGTTAGAGTCGAACTCAAGTCCGATATCCCCTCTACCTTGTGGGCTAATGGGCACAGGGCCCACATTGCATACCCCGGGCCAGCCTCGCACTTGTTGGAGGTGTGGGCTAGAAGGGCATGAGGCCAGGTTGTGCCCGAACAAGCGGTGTAGCCGCTGTTTACAGGTTGGGCATACCCTGGCCGAGTGTAAAGGGGATATCTTTTGCAACTCGTGTGGGAAAACGGGCCATCTCGCCCGTTTATGCCCAGACCGCTCATACGCCGCGAGAGCGGCTACGGGCGTGGTTGAAGCGGTCCCTGTCCCGGCCTCTGACACCGTACCACCTGATGCTCCTGTCATCGCCCCAGTGTCCGACACTAGCGCCCCGGTGGAGGCTTTGTTCCCCCTTTCGTGTCCGACCTCTCCCCTGATCGAACTTGCCGAGACTGCCAGCCTGCCCACTGAGGCAGAGCAGGACAAAACGGCGGAGATGGTACTAGCGGAGTGGCATGCGGCGCAGGATGCCGCTTGTACTGGTTCACCGCTAGCTACACCCGCTATCGGTGATACTAGTCGGGCCCCGAGTCAACCGGCCCAAGAGACATTAAGTGGCCCAGATTCTGACTCGCCAATGGAGGACTGCACTACAGCCGTATTAGTTGTGGCTAAGGAGTCCTCCGATTGGTTTGACGAGACGAAACAGGCCACTGATCTCATTGACTCGAGTGGCCCTTCCACCCTACCCGCAGCCGCTTCCGCTATACCGGACACGATGGTCGCTAGTGGACCTCCTGTTCCTGACAAGGAGGTCCACTCGATCAAGGTTCACGAGGAGCTAAGAACTCTGCTAGCTCGTAGGAAAAGGGGGAACACTGCCAGGGGCCTGCAAAGACCCGTATTGGGAAAACTTCGCAGGTAATGCGCAAGCCTGTCGTCTACTATCGGGACGGCGTACCCCGGATGAATGTGGGGGGGGGGTTGTGTGGTCGTTACATAATATGGGTTGGGGGGGTCTGTTTGTGGTTTGGAGTTGGCTTTTGGGGGCTGGTTTGTAGAGCTTTGTTGTTTTGGTTCTGTTGGCCTTTTGGTCCAAGTCCTTTTCACGTTACGTTGAACGCTGCATTGTATACGTTTGTGGGTTGGTGAAAGGTTTCTGTTTGTGGGTTTTCGGTTGGGTTTTGGTGGTTGTTTAACAGACTGGGATTGTTTTTGGTTTTGTTGACCTTTGGTCCGTGTCCGTTTTCTTTGCACGTAAAAAGCAGGCATGTGTATTAATTGTTAGAATTATTGGACAGTAACGAATCTATGGAAACACCTGAATAAAACTTTTGCTTGCTGAAGCTTCTTGCGGACACTTTAATACCAGCAAAGAAAATTAAAAATAATGTACTATTCTGTTAAAGCACGGGTAAGTGGAACATTTTGCGTGATGTTATTAATATTACATTATTTTAAACAGTTAACTGTTGCCAACATCTAGATAAAGTCGTATCGCTGTTCCTTCTCTGATATTTAGTGGAAATCATGTATCTCAGATATAACATGATTATATAACAATATATTATCATTATATAACTGTATAATCATTATATAACAGTATTCATATAACAGTTTTCGTTATACCAGTATGCATTATATAAGCAAGTATTATCATATAACAGTATAATTGAACCCTAGTTTTGAACTATAATCCATTTCCAATGCTTAGCCATTCAAATCAATTTTATCAATTCCTCACGGTCGTTTTCGGTAGTTTTGATGTTTACAAGTCTACTGTATATAACAATATATTAGTGACTTTTACACTAATGTAACAACCCACACTACCACTGTTGTCATGCTGTTATGACTCATCAGACGTGGTAGGAATTGGACGTAAAAGGCATATATGCGAGTCACACGAGAGTCCATTACCATTCGGGTACAGCTGTATACATGCAGTCTCATAATTTACCTTCGCCTGATAGAACGAGTCAGGGGAGAATAAAACCAGTCGCACGCGTGTACATATCAGTCGGCTACATATGTATACATGCGGTCTCATAATTTACTTTCGCCCGATAGAGTCAGGGGAAAATAAACCCGGTTGTAAAATGGATTTTGTTTTTCTTCTAGTGTTTAATATGTACTTCTTTTTCACATTTCTGTAATATAGAGTCTACAGCTGGCTATGCATTTAAGGAATACACAGGGATGTACATTGATTACAACATTTCAGTCTACATATGAAGACACTGCACTAAGTCCTCTGTATAATGGAATTACCAAAGCTTCCAAGCTGGACTGCAGCTTTCTGTGCTTTGTTATTCATTAATATGATGACCAATGGCAGTATGAAGGTATGTGGGATCTTCTTTGATAGCATGAAAACAATGGACGGATTAAGCGGGGCCATGGCAGGACTGATATTTGTTGTTCCCAATGCAGTATCACATTTGATAGGTAAGTAACTGTCTCATTTATATATGGAATAGGTCAACTTTATTTGATCTAATTAACTCAATCAGTGCAGTATGCATGGATTATCTAGCAGTTTTCAGAAATCTACTCAGCGTTACTCGTTTATCTATGTGTTATATTCTTTGCATGTAATAGCCTGATTCAAGGCTCGTTGTTACTAATACACAACCATCCAAACTGCATTTGTTTACAAACCACCACCAGTCCTCAGTAGGGAATAATTTGGCGCCACCGGAATCTTAGACTGAATTAGCGTTACGATATGTTAAAATACAAGAATTTTGATTGAGTGGTGAATGCTATCCATGGATTATCAATCTAAGACCATACATATCGATTGAATACATCTATCTAGGGTCGAAGATAAATTATTCAGGTTTTCTAGAGTAAGACGAAATAATTTGAATAATTTTCCCATAAATGGAATGTCCCTTTTACCAGCTGTAACTTCTATATCTCCTTTCGTGACACGCAGGCCACTCAAAGAGATAAGCTGATGTCTAAAGAATATAATTGAAATTTAAATATTAGTTTTAGGCTGTTTCGTCAAATCTATGTTGATATTCTAACATGTACTGTTCTTTATTAGTGATTAACACAACCTTTAGTCTACGACAGAAATTGTCTGGCTCACAAATTTATTTCAATGCATCATCTTTCATCCTGTAAATATTTTCACATGAACCATAATTTCATCAGTCCCTTGCACAATTTGTGAACTTATGTGAAATATTATGTTGTTAGGCACAATGTTGTTTTTAATTTAACAGTCAAGTATGATGTCACTAGATCCATTCCAACTGCAACGTTAGATTTCCGACTGTATATTTTATGGGACTTTAAATGTCACTGGGTAGCCTAGTCTTCCGCTCTTCAATATTTCCTTGCAAACTAAATTGACTTAATGGCGTCTCTAAATCCAACCATTTCAGGACATTTTGCTGGTTATACTGAGAGCGTCTGTCAAGCGAGTTAAAATATACACACATAAACACACACAAACACACACACAACACTAGCATTGTTCGAAACAGGAGGCAAGAGCCCGCGGTGGAATAACGACCTTCCTAGTTTCGAATCTCTTGACAGACAATCCGTGTCCATAGCCTAGTTGGTTAAGGTATCCACACTTAAAGCGATATGCCCGAGTTCGAATCCGGTGGAAGCTGGAAGGTTCGTTTATTGTTTTCATTGGCAAGACATACGTACACTCCGCATACATACACCTCGCATACATTCACCCGCATACATACATTCGATTATAGCTAAGAATGTCAGTTGAGAGTGAAGTAGTCGCTCAATTTGTTTTTAACAGATGCATTAACGAAAACATTAATTAAACATTGAATGCACAGTAGTGAAGCAGAACATCAAGCAGCGCAATTAGCATACTAATAAACTTGTTACACTAATGAAATTTGTTTCACAAGTAATTGTATAGGAAAACTTTGCCAACTCACTGGAACTGACAACCACAAAAACATTCCGGTCTAGTTTTCAAACCGGTGTTAAAGTAGATACCATATACAGTCGCTCCAAGATTGGTTCCAAATGGGCGCTCCTCTAGATTTAACATATTCGAGTGTATCATTATTATTTAATTAACCAAGACCTTCATGGAGATTATGCAAATACACTATTCACTTTTTTCTTTCATTTAGCACCTATCATCAGCTCCTTTACTAGGCATTTCTCATACCGACAATTGGGAATATTTGGAGGATGCCTTGTCGGAGGCGGTTTCATCTGTTCAGGGTTGTTTGCAAATCACAATTCTCATTTCCTGGGCTATTCTGTTATTGCAGGTAAAATGATTTTTTTAAAGGAACAGTGCAATACCTATTTGAAGTATGTATTTATCAAGCCTGTTGATAAAGCATTCAAATATTCATTGAACATTGCTATCATACTTAATGTAGAAAAGGCACGCACAAGAAAATGTTCAATTTCGAAGAATAATTGATAATCGATCCTCTCTTCTTTCTATGAAGGTTTAGGCTTTGGTTTCTTATTCCTACCAGCTGTTCTCTGTTTACATGAGCAGGCGCCAGATCACTTCGCCAGCTTGATGCCTTTAGCAACATTAGGGGGATATGTTGGCATTATTTTACTACCAGGTATTGTCGAGGTTTTTCTCGAGAATTATGGTCTTCATGGAGCCTTTTGTCTTTACGGTGCATTAACTTGCAACACGATACCATGTGGTCTTCTTCTTATCGGTGGAAAAGGAAAACAGTATGAAAACCTCAGCAATTCCGTTGGTAAATCAGAACCAAGTCAAGAGGTAGAGGCGTTCGATGAGGAAAGTCATAACTTCACAAATTTAAAATATGGAATGCTACCTTTGATGAAATACTTCCGATTTTTCGCCAGTGTTCTCAAGGAACATTTGTCATTGTTCTTGGATCTTACCTTCACATTATTCTTCATCACAGCTAATACAAGAAGATTCCCAAGCGATACTTGGACTTTATTCTTAATACCATACAACCAAGAACTCGGAATGACCAAGACTAATGCTGTAATTATTTCAGCATTTGGAGGAATTGGCGGTATTTTTGGTAGATTCGTTGCAGCTGCTTCGTTTAAAGTCACGAACATAATTTCACCTTTGACCTTATTTGCAGTATATTATTGTTTCAATGCGCTCGTATTTGCGTCCTTCTCGCTGTGGAGTAACTTTAAATTTTTGATATTTTGCGGATTTTCGAGTGGCCTTCTGCTATCTCTCATAGCTGGTACAACGACTGGACTTCTGCTTCAATTCAGTTCACCTAAGAGCTTCCAGAGAGCATACAGTTTATTGCATTTTGGTTGTGGCATATTTTCTATTTTTGCGGGCATTCTCTCTGGTACGTATTAATCATTTAAGATTAAAATATCATGATCTTTCTCTTTTCTTTTTTCTTAGTTTTAAGGAGAACTTCCGTCGTTTTTATTAACTCATAGTAAGACAAGTCTTTCAAAGTCGTGTATACGTGATAGATCTGTGTGTATTTTTTTGTCCATTTTTAATTATTTAAATATGATTTAATGTGATTTTCAGTGTTTGGTCTGATTTCGTTTTCTAAGAAAACCAATCGAAGTTACTCCAAACGTCTTCTGAACGCTGAATTCAGTTCTGTTCTAGAAAAATAGCAAATACAGTGTTTGTATTTTAATAAACTTGGTTAAGTACGGCTTTTTATGAATTTGACGACTTTGTTCATTGCTTAACTGTCGTGTCTTAGCTTTCCTTGGTATAATAATGTGTTTAACTTATAGTGTGTGGTACTTTAACCATTATGGGTCATGCTAGTGTTGTAACCTTACATAAAACAAAATTGGGAGCTATAATAATATTTCGTGTCTTTAGGTACATGATCATTCTTTTATTAACAGTGGAGCCAGCTACTGTCAGAGTGTGCGTTATTGAATTCAAAATGGTGCTATAACTGTTACTTTATTTCAAACTTTCCGTAACTGCATTGTTTTCTTTCTTACCCTATATAGGTAAATCATACGACGTCTTCGGATCGTTCGCAGTAATGTTTGAAGTGAATGCTCTCATAAATGCTGTTAGTTGTGTGTTGGTGGTGGTTATCATCGTCTTACGGAAGCTTAACTATAAAAATACGATACAAAATTAATTATATATAAATCAATGGGATGGAACGACCGCGATCATACTGGTACGTTGATGATTTGAATCACAAAATTAAACTCCCGATCAGGTATCATAAGGTAACTAGAGAATGAATATGGAGTAACACGCACCAAATCGAGGCAGCGGATGTTTACTTACAAAATGTAATATAATACTCACGTGAATATGGAAAACTAGGAAAAATGCATTCCACTTGGACTTAAAATGAAACGAGAAGCTAATGTCGTCACCACCAGCTGAGTTAGGCCCATATAAAGTGAAGTAGGGAGAATGACGTCATGCGGCATATAATGAAGGCACTCATCTAACTGGTGGCGGTTTGCTTGAACGGCAAGAAAGTACCGGCGCGTAATATAAACACTAAGTCTTTGACATAACTAAAGTGATAAAGTTGACATAAATCACTCGAAATGGTGATATCGTGTACCGCAATTGGCTGCCAAAATCGTCAAAATAGATATAGTTAGTCTAGGTCCCTAGACCGGCTACGGCTTTCCTTTCGGACGCGATATGACCAAAGCCTAATGACAAAGATTATCACCACCTCATCTTACTTGAAACAGTAACCCTAACGAGAGATCCACATGCCAGAATAAGATGGGATGACGGTTATGATGCACTGGGATTTTCAATTCAATTCAATTCAATACTAGGAAAATAGGCTTAGCCTAACTTAGGCATATGTACGTAGCCTTGACTTTGGTCTAACTTATGTAATAACGTAACCCTATCATATTTGAGTATATTAACACATCTAGAATTATTGTACAAATATTCAAACACATCCTCTATTTGCAAGATATTCCAAACACTGTTAATGTGGCAAAATGGCATAAACAGTATAGGCCTATAGCCGGTAATCTGAGTTTTTAGTTAGGCCAACCCTTACTCAAAATCTATATATGGCCCAGATATGGCAATTTGTATCTGGCCCATAACTGTGCCATATATGGAATTTATATCTGGCCATAACAAGAATTGGGCAGATATAACTTGATATAAGATAAAGGCCATATCTGCCTCAGATAAAACTTTATATGGGTCACTTTTTATCTGGACCAGATATGGTCCATATATGGCAAATCCATATCTGGACCATATATGGCAAATTCCATATCTGGCCCATATATGGCAAATCCATATCTGGCCCATATATAACAGATCCATATATGGCTTATATATGACAAATCCATATCTGGCCCATATATGGCAAATCCATATCTGGCCCATATATAGCAGATCCATATATGGCTTATATATGGCAAATCCATATCTGGCCCATATATGGCAAATCCATATCTGGCCCATATATGGCAAATCCATATCTGGCCCATATATGGCAGATCCATATATGGCTAATAGCCTATATGGCAAATCCATATCTGGCCCATATATGGAGAGCCATATCTGAGATATCCATATTTGGCTCATATATGGCAATTTCATATCTGGCCCATATATGGCACATCCACATCTGGCCCATTAATTAATCTATAACTGGCCCATACAGTATATGGCAAATCCATATCTGGCCCATTACTTAGAAATCCATATCTGGCTCATATATGCCACATCCATATATATTGCCCTTGGCAAATCCATTACTGTCTGATATTATGATAAATCCAGATTGAACTAGTTAAAAAAAATGGCTTCATCTGTGCCAGAACTTTATCTGGCGATGTAAAGAAATATAATTTGAAACCAAATAAAGGCAATATATGGCGCAGATAAAGCAACTCTTTATTTACTGCTTAATTATCTGGCCATTAATTACATTTCCTGTTCGATCCATCAGCAGGTATTTTGTTTTTTTCTTGTTTCACCTTACCGACAGTATGTCCAAGCCTTTACAAATAAAAAACTAATATTAAAAAAGGGTCTTCTGTTCAAACGATTATTGAGGCAATACAGTATGACCGTCAGAACAAAAATACATGGT
>JAIPMN010004056.1:1215-15945 GCA_020650975.1 Apostichopus californicus | reverse complement strand
GGAGAAACTGTATGCGATTAATTTTAACTGTGGAATTTGTCGTGGACATTTCTCTCATTATCTGCAAATATCCTTAATTACTCGCCAATTAACGTTGTTGGCAGGGAAAAACTTGGCTAATATCTTAGTTTGCTGTTTTGTGATTGATATATGTAAAAAATTTGATGGACATGTCAAAAAAGTAGGAAACGGCGACCAAACGCAAAATGCTGCTTTAAGCGGTTTATGCTGGTTGTGAGAGAAACTTGTCCTGTGTTTCTATTGCTTGCAGTCATGAAAGCAGATTAAAAAGTAGCTCTAGAGGAGCTAATTAAAGCTAATTAACCTAAAATTGTTTAGGTTCAAAAACAAGCATTTTGTAAAAACAACGGAACATTATGCAAACCTGAGAAGTTCACTTTACTGTATGTGCAGAACAGATAAGGAAGTCCACTACATTAACATGCAGTACCTATTTGCATCCAGGGTTATGATTCCATCCAGATTCCCCTTTTGAAAGAAGAATTCACTTTCAAAGGGAGTACTATGTTCCTGTTCAGCACTCCCTCATTTGTTGGAAGGTCGGGAACATTTTCTGGAAAATCCTTAGTAATTATCTAGTAACGACTAAAATCAATTAATCTCCAGAACTTTACAAAACTACTGGGACTTTTGACTGGTTGCTTTGCCTCATTTACTACTGTACTTGATCTGTCTATTGACTGGTTAGGCACGCCACTGTTAATCCCAAACACTCAGCAGTGGCTCTCTCTATTTCTGTCATGTTACTGACCTACTGTAGCTCCCCTAGGGTGTCCTGGATTTACTTTCCCACCTGCAGGAGGTACACCTCTTGACAGGATTGCAACTGCTCTCTATAATACAAGTGCTTCAGCTGAAAGCGTTAACAAACAGTTAAGTGTCCTATAGATTGGTTTATAGCTGATTAACATGAATCTCACCGTTTCTTTGTTGTATGAAAGAATTCAAATCTTGAAAAATACGACCACAAAGAAAGACTGAAACAAGTGGAAACAAAACAAAATTTGACTGATCTTGCTAAACTAAATGCATAACAAAACCAAGAATTAGTGATGAAATGTTTCATAGTTTCTATCTGTATTGATCTGTCAACCTGTAATATGCAAAAGAGGAACAAAGCACACAATTGTTTCCATACAAAGCTGGTTTTGATGGTTTTTCTAGTTTCTAAACATTTCAAGGGTAATGTGTGTTTAACACAATGGACTCATTTTCCTTTCCTTTCCTTTTCTTTGAACAACAGGTTTTTATAACCATCGGACTAGTAAGTAGCTTTGACCGATAAAACTTCCCCGTTGCACCGAAAAACACTGTTAATTATTACCCATCTACAGTTAATTGGGTGAAAACGTTACCTAAAGAAGGACAATAGAAAACCTTGCCCATTTCAGCCCACATTACTCCCACACAAACAATATAGTTTTGAACTGTTTATGAAATAGTTACAAAAATAGCACAGTTGATACTTAAAGTTACAGACCGAAAATGGCAAGTGTTTATGAATGATAGCCCGGTAAAATCTGACAAATTCCACCATTCACATGAATGCTTGTTTAGAGAATTCAGAATTGGTACAGTACATTCCCAAATTTCCCGACAGTTTAAGCCAAGAACATCCAAATTTAATTTTGTGCTTAGACATCCTTTAACACTGAATATGAACTCTGGTCTGGGAAGCAATGTGCATAGAATATAAATCGATATTTATATAATCGATAAAGCACTGGACAATAATTTGGTGAACAAATCTAGCATGATGGAATTTTGGTGTCTTAGCTTGATCGATTATCTTGATTATTTGTAATTATCCTCGATCGGTTTGGGAAAACTTGACGATCACACATACGGCTGCTTTAATGTGCTTTCATTCACTAATTTAGTGATTTATTACTGGAGTGAGATTGTAAAAGTCTCACTTTTGCTTTCCATAGGGATCAAAACAAGTTAATGTTTTCTTTTTCTATGTGAAAGGTCATGTTATTAAAGTGGCATTCCAGATTTTGAAAACCTGTCACCGATTTTATGAGTAGGAGGTAAAGAGTGCAGTTGTAGGTGGGAGACAGGTGAGAGAGGAGTGCGACCAGCTTCAGAAATACATGAGGGTAGAGGGCATCTCCGCCCTCGTTTTATGTCTAAAAGAGCTCCCCCTGAGACCCCTGAGTGAGATGAACAGCTAACAGTGTGACATTCAATCACCTCCTATATGTATTATATTAACATCCTCTTGCATTCATCGTCTGTTGCAACTGAATACGTGAACAGTTGAACACACACACAGTACTGCATTGCACCGAACTTGGCCAAATGTCTTACAAAACAATGTACAGGCCTCCTTGGTATATTATCTGTAACAATTCGACATACTGTGCTAAGTGAATATGACTCACGTCATCATGGAACATCTCAACATAAATCATAAAAGTAAATTGATACCATGTGCAAATGAAGATAGGTATCTATCGTAGGCTCCCAACCAATCCAGATCAACTCCCATTGCACACAACTCCCATTGCACACAAGTCATTCTTACACTACAGTGAACTACATATCACAACCTTTGCAAGGTTTGTAAAGCACAGCCCCATGGCTTGTTGTGGCTTTTGTATGGGTGAACGTGATGAGAAGGTGGAAAGGTGGAAAGGTGGGAAGGGTGGAAAGGAGGGGTAGAGCAGTTGGAGGCAAGAGAAGAAAAGTGGGATTACTATAAAAATAAGACATACAACATGAGCACAAGTCTTATTTTTGGAGTCGTATCTGGTGTATTAATAGAATTCCTTAGTCCTCACCTGAAATCTGCCACTCATGGACAAAATAGTTCATCATACACTTTCCATATATAAGTGAATCTCAATTGCAATTACAGCCACACCAAGGAATCAATGATGTACACAACTGTATTACTGCTGAGTAGACAGTCATCACACCCTTCAGGCATGTTTCATGTTTTTAAGCTTCTATACTGTATATATACTTCCACTATATATTTACAGTATATACATCATACATAAATATATGTATATATTTACACTATACATCATATACATATATATATAGTGAGATGATCACTAATTTTTCTTTTCTATATACAGTCAGTGCTATTCTTCTAAACGACTCAATTTGTTAAAGATACAGTACCGTATCCTCCTACTCAGAGATTTCCAATTTTCTGTTTTGACTGTCCTCTGAAGAGTTTTATCCCTACTACCTTCCCTTTCCCCTATCGGATATCCAGTCCCCATGCCATCTTGACAGCTTTCTACTTTTCCCTTCTGTCCTCCGCTTCCAGTCCCCTTCCAGTTCTAAACTTCTTCCCTACCCATCTGCCCCCTTCCTGCTGCTCTGACCACCCCTGTCCTGACCTCCCCTGCCCTGGACCTCCCCCTGCCCTGACTTTCCATCCCCCAAACAAAATGTTCTACCAGATGATATAGCCCTGTGCAAGTAACTCAAATGGCATATAACAACTGATTCCCTGAAATATAGATGAATGATCACACCAGCTTTATGAACATGGGCATTTTACATCACTAACAAGTCAAATTGGATTAAGTATGAGCAAACTTTCAGAGTTTAGAGACAACTCTAGCAGTCTTAGTTCACTGTTTTGCTCTAACTGTACATATTATTTGATAATTTCTGCATGGTATCTGCATGGTATCTGCATGGTATTCACACAGTTGGATGCATCTCTACCTAAACAGTGTACATACTAAATTATCCTTGACGAGTTCCCAATTATGAGGAGGCCAGGAATACCTAGCTAAACAAACTCACTTCCAATCTTAAAGGATCATAGCATCCACAAAGGAATTTCAAATACATTGAACCATGTTTTCATAATGGTACTTTTAAAGCCTTTACTACCTGCAACCAATGTTATTCTTTAATCTATTTAAAGCTTCTGATTATAAATTTCCTTCCTTCTTGCGATAAGAATCTCAATCTCACTCTCCTTTGTCTTCTTAAAATCACAAAGCATGGCACGGTTTGAAAATATAGGAAAGTGCCCTTGCCACTAAAATCAATAAACTTTTATTCAATTTCAAAACAGATGCCCCCCTCCCCTAATTTTTCCTGTTTTGCATATATGCATACAGATTCAGTACAAAATCGTGGCAAAATGAAATATAGAAATACATATCCATGTTATGATATATAGACACTGCTTTAACCCACCAAAATATGCTGAGTGTTTTGAAATGGGTTTGAGCATTACAAACTGTGAGGACCACGCAACACAGAGTGACATTTAGTAGCTCACCAACTCAACTGTAATGGTAACTTGATTTATTGGGCTTTTAATACAGGCGCTGGCTTATGATCTACAGTCCATTGGTGAGATGAAAAGAGCTACATGTTTCCTGAAATAAATTTAACTACATAATTTCAGTCATAATCAAAGATATTTGCCTTGTCCCAGAGGAGGTATAAAATTCCAATTATTGTAGAAATTCTAAATGACTTGACATAAGAAGGATGTGAATATTAAATACTCGTCTATGAAGGTATACAAACAGTAACCAGAGTTTGAATCTTGCCTTGATCATAAAAATTTGATCATAAATGAGAGTATTATGGCTTGAAACCAGTCCCTACAGCACTGCAGGTTCACAAACTTTGGGTAGCAACTCATGACTGATTTGAGGGGGGTCTTGGGTTATTCTAGAGGTTTTCTATTGTTTCTTGCACAGTGTACTAATGAGTAGAAAAAATAATAATCATTTTAAATTAAGCATGGCAGTTTCATTAGTCCCATGTACTGTACTATTATTATTCTCAGGTACTGTACTACTAGTGTACAGGCGATGTACACAGGCAGTAAAACAATCCAACATTTGGCAAAATACTTAAAACTTCTCAATGACTAAACTTTTCGTTGTGTTATTTTAGCTATATCTGTTTATTGACACACTGGCTCTGATACAGTTGTTTTGTAAGTTAACTGACTAATAGTGCAATAAACTACAGTAGGAGGAAGGCTGATTGTTTGGGTGAAGATTCTGAAACATGATGAGCACATGTGTGGTGTCTCTGGAATAAAAATAGTTTGGACACAGAGTGCATCTATGTTGATGAGACAGGTAAGGTAGAACCAGAGTTAAAGGAAGAGGTAAATTGTGATAGAAACTTCCGGTAACCTACCTCTTGACATAGTAGCTATGTCAGCTAAACGTTGAAACGAATCCAGAAAAGCTGTTAACGAAACGACTGTAGCTCTGTCGAAACAAACGATATACAAAGTGAAAATTAATAATTCAGTTAATACTGATTATGCTCGAATGCATAGATTTTGTTTTCTGTCGGTTCAGCATTTTTGATGATATTGTTTTACCAATTGAAGTTATCCAACCATTAAGTATGAGATATATCCCAGAAAGTTTATACATGTTTCCATTGGAGAACTATTTTAACAGCTGCATGTTTCATAATTTGGTTTTAACTTTGTATCAAATTGTCGGTGCAGAGCACAATGGGGTGCAAGCAGTATTAAATCTTTTTGGACTTTCAGTAGATTGAGGTGGATTGAGGGCTAGGGCTCTGTCTTTCTCCATCCAATTCTTCTCAAAATGTCCATATTTTAGCTGTAAATATATAATAACACCTTAAATCTTTTACAAGTCTGCAAGGATTTTGTTAGTCTTCTGTCAATACTGTCACAGTGTATGGTTTACCTTCTAATGTATAGTGTGTTTACTCTTTCACAAATTTACCAGAGGTTTCCTTTCCAGTCTTTGATGCCTCCCAGTTTATGAAACTATTTATACTGTCTGGTCTCTTTTTCACTATAATTAAACTGTGTGTAATAAACAACCGAATGCAACAAAATATAAAAATAACAACTTCTCTTCATGTCCTGACCTAGACAAGACCTTCACAGCCCAATCTTTGACCATTATCCCAGACAAGCAGACAAACAGCACAAATCCTGTTGTTAAATTACTCATTTTTCAAAACTTGTCAATATTTTCACCTGCAATTCAGCCAGTTTTCACACATACCAGGTTTGTCATAGAGGTTAACCAGAGTTTGATAGTTCCTTCTAAGGCAGGTGTGCAACCTCTTATTAGGTGTTCTACAGAGCATTAAACCACAACCACTGAGAGAGTACAAGTATTATGGTCCAGTTTAGATTCTTTTAATACTATATTCAATACCAGATGTGCCCTAGTGTTGTCACAGTATTATATTTTCATACAAAATTTTCGCTTTTATATGTTATATAAAACTTTGCACATTTTGACACATATTACTAAGCAGCTATGACTGCAATTTATAATTAATACAAATATTGATAATTTTTAAAGTTTCCATATAAATATCTCTTTCAAGTACTGTGAGATTAATACAAAAATTCTCCAAAATTTACAAGACCTTCATTTTATAATTTTTGATTTTCTTTTTAGACACTTTTTTTTTTCTTTCAAAATTTAGAATTTTTTTTTTATATCAACTATCAACCATTTTGTATTTGTGATCTTTACTTCATATATTTCAACATTAATGTTAACCAACCAGTTTGTCATATATGCTAACATGAGCAAATTTTCACATCTATACGTATCTATATCGCAGTACATAATCTATGCGAAAATACATTACGTTGATTAATGACGGATAAGAGAGGATAAGTCAATACATCTTAGTATCATAACATCACAACAACATTAATGTGAAAGTCTGCCAGTAACGTGGATAACACATTGCAAACTAAAAGTAAAATATCTTATGATATGTCTCAACACACAGCAAACTGTGTACATGCATTTTGAAATGATAATTTGTAAGAAATATTTTATGCCTCATCTTTGTGCGTTAGTGAATCGCGTTTGTCCAGGAAATAATCTGTGAATCAAGGGACTGTTAAGAAAAATTACTCATTTCCTTCAATGGCAGAGTTGAGAATAAATTTAGTCTTGATTTTTGTTGTTGTGCATCAACTTTATTTATATTTTAGTTATTTGGAATAGAGTGGGTTTGAGAGGAAGGGGAAAAGGAAGGGTGGAGGGAAGGGGAATTTTTGGCTTTGAATTTTGCCAAATTTGTTGAAATGGAAATATACGATAGATAAACATTAAGATATCATGTTGGGCCTCAAGGCAAACGTCTGTGACTGACATTAACTGTAAGTTAGATACGCAGTAAGGATTAAAACGGGCGTAAAATCTGGAGGATGTAACCACATTATATAGATCCCTTACTTCCCAGGGAATAATTTATCCAGAGTGGGCAAGTCACTACACAAGTGCAAAGATGAATACACCAGTGTTTTGTACACAGAAACACATAGTATTTTATAAGACACAAACTTCACAGCCTGCAAACCTGCCTCGTGAAATCGGAACACTAAATTATTCCGTTTCCGTAATAGCTCCATGAATGGTTCCACAAAGCAACTCTGGGATTGTGCTGCTATTAATAGCAAGCTATGCCTCTTTCTGTGGGATTTACATTGAAAGCATCACCCATCATTATCCCACACATGTCAATAATAACAGACTATAGCTGGTATAGATCTGTAACTTAACCGCACATTTCAAGAAGACAACAACAGTGTACAAATTAATTTGGATTAATAACACACAAAAATATACCAAAACCATTTCAGACTGCATTTGTGGTTTAGTATGTACAGTAGGTACGTAAGTGCATTATGCATGCAAAAACACAGCTCAAAAGTTATGATTTATTTTCTTCGTGCTCACAACATTTGTGACACAAGGTGTTTTGACCCCCCAACGTCCTGTTAAGTACGCCCTTCGCTGATGACAATTGCAGGTACTGTACACTTACTTGAGTTGTGTGTGGAACTTGGCTGCTTTGGCTTGAAAGTCCTCCCAATGAGGGACACTTGTCTGCAAAGGAAATACAAAGCTAGGATTACAAATACATAGAAAACCGTTATCTTTATAACATTATAATTTATCATATTTGGTAATATTATAAACATTCCTTGGAAATATAGGCAATAGTTTTCCAAAAATAATGAAAATTATACATGAACACAATTTATTTTGTCTCTTTGTGTTTAGAAGGCCACAACAGGAGTATTCCAATTAACTTGTCCGTCCATCTGTGTATTTAACTTAAATGTCCGCTGTTTTCGTTTTAGTCCACGTCCAAAGGAGATCCTTCTGGGATCGAAACATCAGAACCTCTGTAAAGTCTGGACTATAGTTACCTACACATGCTTTCCACGGTTCATAAGCAATTTGTTAAATACGTTTTACTCTGTTTTCTCCTCCAAACAGGAAGGAATGGTGTACTTAGAGTAGGCAGGCAAAATAATTTACACAAACCTTATAAGAGATCAACTAATATGTAGCTGAGTACAGCAGGCCTAGCGCCTAATACACATAAAACTTTAATATCTGGTAATTTACCAAAACTGATAGCTCCTCAATAATACTATTATAAAACAAAGATAAATGATAAATTAAAACTTAGAAATGGTAAATTAAAACTACAACTGATAAATTAAAACTACACCTGATAAGTTAAAACTTTGTAGTTTTGTGGCTTAAATTTAACAATTTGTTTCACACAAGTTAAAGAACTAGAGAAACAAGTTTCAAGTGTGCCTATCATTCCAGAATGTTTGAAAACTGTGTATTGTCATGCATATCATCTCCAACCTTGATCAATCACATACAGCTGGTTACACAAAGAAACCAAAGACCATTTCCTTTGGTCAACTGTGTAAACAAATGGGTATGATCTAGAAACAACAGAACTTACTATAAACAACAAGAAAAAGTGAATTTCAGAAAGGTTGATAGCTTCCAAAGGTTAACATTTTAGGATGAAGAATAAACATCCCATAAATTAAGAGAATGCAGACAGAATCCAGAGTTACAGACCAATAGATTTAACCTAGAAAAGTAACCCTGCTATAGCACAGTAACACTGTTGCAGCTCAGTAACACTGAGCTATGGACAGTAACACTGCTTCAGCACAGTAACACTTCTACAGCACAGTAGCACTGCCACAGCACAGTAACTCCAGATGCCACAGCACAGTAACACTGCTACAGCACAGTAGCACTGCCACAGCACAGTAACACTGCCACAGCACAGTAACACTGTTGCAGCACAGTAGCACAGCCACAGCACAGTAACTCTGCCACAGCACAGTAACTCTGCCACAGCACAGTAACACTGAGCTATGGACAGTAACACTGAGCTATGGACAGTAACACTGCTACAGCACAGTAACACTGCCACAGAACAGTAACACTGCCACAGCACAGTAACACTGCTACAGGCCAGTTATACAGTATATTACAATAACACTGAAACAATATAGTAACACTGTTACAACACAATAACACTGCTGCAGCATAGTAACACTGTACTACTGATTTGGTGCTATATAAGTCTCATTTATTATTATTATTATTACTACACTATAGAACACAGTAAAACACTACTACTGATTAATGTAACTGCAGATACCTCCACTGAGCTATGTATCATTCATGAATTATGGTACAGCAAAGTTGAACATATTGCCAAAACAGAACAGCCATCCCTAATGACCAATAAATCAAACTGGAAGAAAGTTCTCTTGAACTACAAAAACTCATCTCATGCATGCTATGTATAACTCCTGTCACTGCATTGTAATTCACACTTCACTGAAGCCATCCTTTATCTTAAAAAATAAGAAGTGACAAAGAAATAAATGACTTTTCTTCCATTGTCACACAAAATTTATCTTCTTCTTCATCAGGAGACATTGGGTGCCGTTCGTTTCTGATCCTTACTACTGCAGTCAAAAAGGAAGAAAGTTTCAGTCGTTTCATACTCTGCAAATGAAATTCCTTTAATTACTATGTGGAAACCTTTTAATGAACACAGTGGTATATATGTGCAAGCTACTAGATATAAAACACAACCCTAGACAATATAGAGTATTCATTCCGATCTCCAGATTTTATAGAATGTTTTGTCTCATATCTGTTCATCAAATTAAGAAGATTAATTTGCCCCAAATCCAACACCATCAGGCAAACACATCCATGACGTTAACCATGTATCTAGAAAGAAGAATTTGTGCAGCTCGACAAAACGACGCCACTCGGCTTCTAAGATTTCCGTTTTTAATACTTTCCAGTACTGTCTCAGTGCCGCCCGTTGACTTTTCTCTCATCGTAGGGTAGCAATTAGGACGCGGGGCAAATTTTGCTGCAAGTTAACGAGATATGCGGGGATTATTTTTAAAGCACTTTGAGAGTTTCAGCGAGGTGCAAAGGATTTTTCTTGCTTCCCTTGAGATCGATGGCAAGATCTCGATGGTGAACATGAAGTGTTTCATTTCCATTAGCCAGTCACCGTAAAGTACTCGACTAAAACAATAAAAACCAATGAAAATATGATTTGCTATATTATGCTCCAGCCAGAAAACACGTCGGCTTCGATTGAATGACAAATTAACATATCATAGATCACAAATTGATGATCTTGACAACAAGAAGTCAGCCCACACACAATCTAGCAATTATTGGGTACGCAGGCCTGAGGCATGCATGAGAACACTACTGGCCAACCATCCCCATTGCTCAATCTTAAAGCAGCATTTTGCATCCTTTTCTATGTTTTTTCTCAACCTCACTGATTCCACATTTCTGATTTTCTGGCAAGATGATTCTATTTTATTCACCACAATTCAAGGTCAAACGTACATCTAATCATTCTCACTTTTACAAAAATTTGCAGTAACATAATAACATTGCTTACTTACAAAGACCAGGACATCAACCCTAATCGCACATGCAAATAATTTTTCATAGTATAACATAGGACTAAATCTACATTATGTTCACATACAATAACATTGTACACAAACATCACAGTGACCAACACCTACAAATTGTATAGTATACCGCCAAATTTAAATAATGCACACTTGCTCAGTTCAGTTTATTTATACACAGTACCAGTGCTATTAGTAAGCGATTCACAAAGGCAGAAAAAACCACACTTCTCACAGAAGAGTGATTTCTGTCAATGGTCCTATCAACACGTTACTAACTGTGCTATTCACACATGTGTTGCTGCTGATTCTCTTAGTATTAACTGGGTATACTCTATATGTGCATGTATATTCATCAAGGATAGAATTTGCTACTATCTCTGAAATTAGAAATATGTGGGTATCAAAGAGATGCTCAACGACGCTACTGTTCCATTGGAAATATATTCCACTGTGCAGTTTAACGTTGTTGTAATTGACGTATATGGTCTATAACAAAAATTTATTAAAACTACTAGCAGAACTGAGAATACATTCTATATAATAATTACAATAATGTATCAACTTTTTTTTCAACCAAAGCTTCGAGATTAAACAGTTTCTCAGAGATTGGCTTTCTAAATCTTGTCCTGAAAGTAGGTAAGCCCTCTGTCACCATGTCTGTTTCAAAAATTTGAATAAATTGTCAAAGGTCTTTTCCATCCAGGAGTGACATATTTTCTTTCAAAGTTAAAATTGAAATAATCCTCCCAAACTTCCCCAAGCAACTTACGGTCAACCTCCATTCATGCAACCACTACATATCTCAAATAGGCCTTCAACCATGTGTAGCACCAGGACCTAAAACCTGCCCGAAAAATCACCAAATTTGAAAGAAATCTACTTATGAAGCTGCTCTGTATACAGTAGCTGATGTGGAACAGTAGTTAAGGTAGTAAGCCCAGTTAGTGAGCGCAGATCAGAATGATAGAAAGACAAGGGTTGTTGACCGGAAGTGACCGGTCACTGAGGACCAAGAGTGCTGATAGCGAGGAAGCAAAGCAGAAACCTTTGGAGAGTCAGAATCTCAAAGAAAAACTTTAAAATGTTTAATATCACTGTATTTTAAGAATTTCATGCCTAGATCAACATCACAGAATGAAACAACAAATCTAGAAATCAAACATGACTCCAAATGTTTTAAAAGATGATTTTGAGATTGACATGCTAATTGTATGCTAATTATATGTACATAACAGGGGACAATTTAGTGATCAAATTTTGTAAAGCATTTTTGAACAACCTGAACATGGCTTTACAAAATAGAAAATACTACATGGTTCTTGTGTACAAAAACTGCTACATACCTTTGCACTCATTTTGCATCTTGTGATGTGATACATTATTCCCTGATATGCATGTTGTATACTATTTCAAACCTCTAGCCAATACTGACCTATGAAAGGGTTGGACATGTAATGTATACTAATAGATGATTCCAAACACTTGATAACATCAAAACTGAGAGTTCAAATACACATGTGGATATGTACAGTTGAAGTCAGTGCATGAGTAACCATTTCTAACGTACTGTATCTATGATAATCATCTTAATTTATTGCATCAATAAATCATTTGTTGCAAAGTAGTCCATGAGGCGGGTAACCAAGCTACATTATACCTACACAAACAATTCAGCAATACAACTTATATTTTACAACACAAGTCAACATCAACTAAAGTTAAACACAGTATACCCTATGAGTGAATGAACTTGTAAAATGTACTACTGTAGGTAGGTGAATGTAGATCAGTGACACTGGGAAAGATTCTGGAACTAAAAGCAGACATATGCAAAATATGAGACAAGATTAGTTCAGGCACCTACCTACTAAGTGTCTAAAGAATATTTTCATTTTGTTTGAATAAAATAATTACTTTATTATGTACTTCAACGTATAATTTTTAAGTCATTTTCATAGAAGACTGAGAAATTAAACTCATCTCAAGAAGCTGCTTTTCATGGGACTTTCACTTGTCATTAAGACAAACCTTCACAAAACCATACAGGTACTGCAGTATAAATATACAGTACTGGGGAAAGCTAAACACCAATTAAATTTAACTAAATTGTAGCAAATTGTCCAATTTCTCTGTGCACATTCCAAAAACAACAATCATTTGAAACTAAAAATGAAAGCACTATACTGTATGTACATGTTAAACTGTAGATCATATTAGGCAGGAATAAAAGCTGGCTATAAAATTAAGAACAAACATACTAAACTAAAACATGTTAAACCTTCGAAAGTTTCAAGAAAACAAAGAATTAATTGGATTAACCATAACTTGATGATGCACAGATACATTTTCAATTAAAATCACCGCACTTGAAGATGTTAACACGGTATTCATTTGTTGTTCTTTATTAATTTAAAGGTAATGTATACGAAGACCCAAAATCAAAATTTCCCAGGTTTCATATTGAAGATTATTTTGGAAACTTTGACTGCAGTCTGCAAGCTGTTAATTATTATTATTGACTCTGCAAGTACATTAAATACGATCTCAAAGGAACCTTTGGCAATTTTATCACGCTGAAGTCTGGCCAGTAACAATTTCGGAACAGCAACTTTTAGCCATGAAATGAAAGGCACAATACAGTTCATGTTTTACGATTTTTTCATTTTTTTTATTATTATTTTTTCCCCTGCCAATTTGGGCCTAATATTACACATTGGTTTTTGTAGGTTAAGCATCACAGTAGTGTGCCTTGTATTTACAGTATGCTAAAACTGTATCATTAAAAGTTATACATTGAATGACATCAACTAAGTAAAATTGCATGCCATGAGACTTGAGTACAAAGCTATGATTAATAACATCTCTATCTTCTCATGGAATAATACAGTTATTTTTCTCCCTTTTGTTTTCATTTGCAGTATATTTGGCATATATAGCAAAACATTTTTCAAATTATTTATCATTCCAAAATGGTGATTTTCAGATGTTTTTTTACAGTATAATGCTCCATTTCTCTTTTTAGGACCAAGCGATTTTCACCTCCATATTGATCCATACTAAAAAATCAATACTATTGTTTGCTCATTATTAATACAACATCACACACTTAGCACAACAACAAAAATATAAGCACTTGTGATTTACAGGTTGCTTTGCCTTTTGCAAAATTTTAAATTTGTGTCTAGAACACAATAGGTTGGGACAGAGTTTCAACAGTACTGAGTTCATTGACTGTACATGTTCCATGCTGTATTGATCTGAAAGTGCAATGCTTGGGTGCTTCAAACTGCATCTATAATCTACCACGCAAAACAAAAAACACAAAGTACTCTGACGTTGCTGTTAGATTATCTCAATGAAATAGTTTGTTTAATTGTTTGTTTTTGTTCATGTTTTCCTTTTTGCCAAACAATTCACTAATTCTCATGCACCTGCCAATATACAAAATGTGTGGGTTGATGAAGATTTCTTTGTTCAAATTGTATCAGGCAGGTTAAGGATAGGGAGACCTGATGTTTTAAACTATACTGATCAAATGCCAATTGTGAAATTTGTTGGAATTTGTTTAGCCCAAGTATTACTGTTCACATACAACCATACCACAAGGTGCTGTCACAGTCACAACTCACATTTCATGGTTTGGTCTTGTTGCAGCCTTAATGTCAAGATACTGATAATAATGATTTTTAGATAAAAATACTTCTAAGTTCTTGATTCTTGAAAGGTTCCAAGAAAGGAAAGGTCCTTTTTAAACCCTCCCAACTTCAGCACAAAGCAGATCACAAAAGTTCACAAAACAACAGAAATAAACTAACAGCACTACACACTAATGAAACACTGTACAACTCCAACTGTTACAGTTTGCAAAGGTTTGGGGACTTAGAAGTCAAATTTAAGGAATCTGTTGTTTCACCTTACTGGAACTGAGCCATAGTGCTCACCCCCCCCCCCCC
>JAIPMN010004054.1:0-14298 GCA_020650975.1 Apostichopus californicus | reverse complement strand
TGTTTTTGCTTTTCTTTCTATTCATATTTATATGTATGGCGCTTTTGACAACTATTTTGTTTATAATTAGCGCATTATAAATCTTAGTTATTATTATTATTATTATTATATTTCCAGTAAGCTTTTCAGCCCCCAAAATTTCCTGGTCAGTATTGCCAAGCGAGTCAACTAACACAAAATATATAAATTACCATGGTGGATTTCATGGTTGTTTTTGAAAATCTCCAAACTAAAGGAGTGATTTAAGATGAAAACTTTGCTCAGTTAAAACAAGTATGCAATTAATACTAGCAAGAATCAAGGGGAGATAACTGCACCAATACCAAAGCATTCCATAGTAAGGTAAAATGGTAAAAATACAGAACTGGAAGAAAAAAAGACAGACAAGAAACATGAGGAGCAAAGAAAGCTCCATCCTCCTACAAGTACAAGAGGTTAGGTGGGTGGACACATTCGGGGTAATATCTCTCATGCCGTAAAAATCATCCTTCTAATAATATCCACCACGAGAGATATCAGTAAAAAGAGAGAGAGAGGGGATGATGGGTTGGGTACAATAAGAGACTAAATCATGCACTCGAACATACCTGCTTTAGGTGGCTCTGAATATAGTGTAGAAGGGAAGTGATCATTAAATATTATTGAAAATTAACAATCAAGAACTCATGATTATTACAACAATAAAACTAGTATAGTGTAACAGTGAAGCTATGAAAGTATGTAAAGGCAAGTGAAAAATAATACAAGGCTTATAGGCACTACATGGATAATTGGTTTTTATAAAGATTATTAAATTATGGTCCACCAGGCAGCATTATGGCCAATGTGACCTCTTTATCTTGCCTCTGGTACTACAAATATGATCAAACCTCTTGACCAACTGGCAAACAATATATCTGGTTTACTCTCCGACCCTGGGGTCATCAGAAATAATTATCTAACAAGCAGAACAAACTTGATGAATCTCTTTACTAAGACCTTAAGATATTACAGGTTTAGACAAACTGAATTGTTTTTTGTCTACATAGCAAAGAATTCAGCACCAAGAGTGGTATGTTCTGCATACAGCTACAACGGTAGAAGATTGCAAATGTGTCTCTCCTTCTACCAAAAAGAGTTATTAAAGCATAATAAGATGAAAAATGGCTTATTTTGCAAGAATACAATCCTGTATATGTGGAATGGGTGAAGCTCATATCAGGAGATTTATGATGCTTATAGATAGGATAGAGACGAATGATTGTGTGTGTTTGTATGGATGTATAAGAGAAGGCTGAAAACAGAGACTAATTACTCATTCCAGTACAATTTCAGCCAAAACAATTTAAGAGGATTGAATAAAAAAGTGTAGTGCACCAATGGTACATAATACTATTGAATAAATAATCAACCTTCTTTCATTTATCTCCTTCACAAGCGTTGCTTGAGGTTATGTTTAGGTCTGAGTAATTAACATTCAGACATAGCTTTAGATGTGTGCTTTGTACCCCAAAAATGAGATAAAAATATCCCAGAATGAGTAATTGACATTCAGACATAGCTTTAGATGTGGAGATGTGTGCTTGGTACAATGGAAATAAGGTAAACATATCTCAGAATTTGTCTTTTGAAATGTTTTTAAGGCTACAAAATTTTGTAAAGAATTCCATATAGTAGTATCCACTGACAAAATTTAACATGAATTGTCCAAGTGGTCTGGTAGTAGAAGCAAAAAAAACATAGTTGCCGTCAAGCATTACGATATGTCACAACATATTTAGATTAAACAAAAAATATTACAGAGGAAGCAAAATTACTTCAAGTATGTGACATCACAACTTTAACCTATATTTATATTTTGGTCCTGAGATGTGAAGTTTAATGGTACCAGTCAAATTAACCAGAACACTGCGCCTTCACTTACACTTAGCAATTTAATTTCCACATAACTAGAAAATTGTTTGTACTTTGGATTTTTAGTCTCTACATTCCGTTAATCATTTCATGTAAAAGTAAAAAAATAGTATAGCTACCACCTGCAATTCTATCAAAAGTCATACAAATACACCGTGGGTGGGGGTGGGCTGGGGTACCCATGGAAGACAGCAACCCCCAAGGCATACACACATATCAGGAGAATCGAAACAATTCCATGCATAGTAATGGATAATGGATAGTCAAGACAGTGCAATTTCATTTAATTAGAATTTAATCAAGTTAAGATTATTTTATTGTGACTTTGGACAGGATGTTGTGTCAACATGCAACATTTTGAGTTCTTCACAACAAATAGATTCAAGTTTGTAACCCAATTTGATGTTGATGAATGCTTCTATAGTATATGATGAGAAGTTGATGCAATGGTTAAAATTGAGAGCATCAATGACGTATAGCTCATATACATGGTACAGTATACTACTTAAGATATGTAGTATATTACTGATGAGGCTAGAGTCAGGAAGACATATTCTCTTCTGATTAGTTTGGACTGGACACTGATGGTAACTGCTAAATTTGGTTGGGGCAAACTATTTTGTCTGACCAGGGTTCCAACATGACCACTGACGAAACAATCAACCACATCACTGACCCTACCTTCTGGTGATCACAATGAATAGCTTTCAATCATATTACAGAAAAGCCTAAGACATAATATTTCCAGTTTTGACCACAAATGACGTTTACCTGCAAAATAAGTACAACTTTCATGACCCATCATCTGCTTATCAAAGTGACCAGTTTGATCAGAGCAACAAAATCCCTAGGAGGCTGCTTTTATGTACTTTATATGGTTTTGACCAACTTTCTGGGCCCAAAGGTCCTTTGACTGGAAAATTAAGTGCAAATTTTATGACCCACCTGACCTGCTGATCATTTTATCTAAAATCAATCATAACCCCCTAGGAGGAGTGGGCAGTTACATGATATTCACATTTTAACCCTTTTTTACTCAAATGACCTTTGACCTGCAAAATAGGAACACATTTCATAACTGACCACATGCTGATCACTATAAATAAGTTTGACCAGAATAAAAAAAAATCCCTAGGAGGAGCATGCTTTTACATTTTGCCCAACTTTTACTACCAAAATGACCTTGGACTTGCAAAATCAGTACACCTTTTGTGACTTGACTATCACTGCTGATCACCATCACCAAGTTTGGCCAAGATCAAACATAAACTCTAGGACGAGTAGGCTTTCTTGATATTTACTGTTTCAACTCTTGTGACCCCAAATGACCTTTGACCTACTATTTTTTATGAAATTGTTACCCTCCTTATTATATGTTACCATTTCACCAAGTTTTGTAAACATTCAGCAAAGGACCTGAGAGCAGTAACCTTTCAACCATTGCTGGCAGACAGACAGGACAGACACACAAATGCATTGCCATGACAATAGCTCAACTAGTTGAGCTATAAGAATAACACGAAGATAAAAGAAAAGACAAATAAGAGAATGAGTAGGGACAGCACAAAGACAAAAGGAAAGTGCAAAAGTCCAACAGAGCAGTGAAGAATGTAATCTACTTGTAGTCAGTCCCACCATTTCACCCCATATGTAATGTAAATGAGCAGACTTAACGGATCATGATGCTATATGCTTGATTACATCATACAAGGAACCTAAGTTTCTGCCAATTACGTTCTGCCATTCACACTGCCAGTTTCCGCCATTGTTGAAATGATTTTTTTTTTATGGTATTAGATTTATCTCTTTTGGCAAATATGATAAGTTTCTTCCAAACTGTAATTTGAATATTGTGAACTTTTCTTGGTAATCTGCTGCCAATCAACTTGTCACTGCTACTGGTGGGATAGTACTTTGTTAGTCATTTAATCTATCAATTAGAGAATTTGGAATGGGTACTTTTTGGCAGTACACTGATACACCCAATCCCCCTATGCATGCACACCCACGGGGGGGGTGGGGGTGGCTACTCGCCCCCTTAATTACGGTAATAAAATAACACATTTTCATTTCTTTTAGCTACTGAAAACAATATAATCCTTCCATTTGTAAAGTTTGTCAATATGTGTGGTTATTCCAACAAACATACTTTAAATTCCAAAGCACATTTTTCTATAGCTGAAGCTATTTTTTTTCTATTGGCGTAAACTGTGGCAGAAACTAACAGTAACCAAGCCAGTAACCAAGGATACATTGATTGCAGAGCTATTGAAAGTATAAATACATGACAAGTGAATAGTTTATACTGCAAATCAGCGAGCCAAATACTGTACCTCCTTTTGCAGGTTCTAGAAAAGAAAACAGGATTACCAAAGGAATGAAAATATGCAAACAATGTTGGAAAAGTGTATTTTTAACTGGTACGTACTACAAACTACCCTCCTATTGTATGCCGTCAAAATAAATTATATGAAAATGTTTGTGCCAGTATCATATATTTTTATTTTAAGCAGCATTGGCTATTATTCCTTAATGAGCACTTTTCCAATTGCAAGCCTTACAAAAATTTATAATTGACATGTTTTGTAAATGAATAATTTTGGAATGAATAACATTCTGCAGGACTATAAGATTCTTTCTCACCATTCTGCATACTATTGGATTATGAAATTGCATCACATAGTCAGCTAGACTATGAAATTGCGTCTCACATTCTGATTCTTGCAACGTTACACGCAACATCTCTTTTAAGCTATTTTAATTCAACTAGCTTGATACTTTCCCGAGGTTCTTACCGATATCAACCTTTGGGTCCAATCTGCCAAGGGGTAAGCCAGTAGCTGGAGTGCAGTCCAATATTGACAGAAGGTTCTTGGTAAGGCTCAGAAGATCCATGAACTGGTAGAAGCCAAAATCAATCAAATACTTGGCAAGATTGACCACCTATAAGAGATAAAACCAATATGTATTATAAAGTTTTTATATATTGTGAATTTTTTATATATCATCCAGCTTTGACCTGCAATATTAATGACACACTATATAATATTTTGTGTGCTCCCTCCATCCAATTCCATCAAGCCCCTTCCCAAGGACACATTTCAGACCCAAGTGTATGTCACTTTTTCCTTGTTTTCGAAGTTTTATTTACCTCAAAACACCACACTTCTTTCTCCCCCCCCCCCTCCCATTCCCATTCAAATAGACAACCTGGATGACACCTCTTATTGTTGTACAATTTTCATAGAAGGCATGATGCATCTGTTACCTCGTATGTTAGCTTGTTTTGCTTCGGATCAGAGAATGACCACGACACTGAGACCACATGCTTCAAGTAATCCTCTACAAATTTAATGGTCGAGTCGAACTGGCTTTCCGTCGAACCATCTTGCCTTGAGCTCTCGGTGTGGTTCTGTCTGTCGTAACTGAATGTGAAATCAGACAAAACTCCATTGATTAATATCTAACGTTGCCATGACAACTCTGAGGATTAGTTAATACAATACTGATTCAATAATGCATTCAGCGTTTAAAGAATATTTTATACAAACGACAACCTGTGTAACATTCAACCAGTGGGTAGTGTGGCAAATGACTTTTGTCGTGATGTTTGTAGTAACAGATTACCCCAGAGAATAAAGTTGGCTCTAGAATGTTCTTATTTCTTCTCAGTGTAGGACCATTACTTATTTGGGATCCTTACACAGAATTAGAGGGAGGGGGCGGGGTCATGAGTCAGAACATCTTTCAGTGGTATTCAAAATGCATACCAGCATGGAAATCCTCAGTGCTGTCAAAGTTGTTGGAGGAAGAGTAGCCCCTAGTAGTTAGTTGGACGATTATGGTACAAAATTCAACACAAAATGCAGCTTTAAGAAAAATGCAGTCTATGTCAATTGTTGACTGAGAAAGTAATAAACAAGTATTAATCAGTTATGTCATATTTTTATGGAGATTTTTGCATGACATGGGAATGAGAGTAACACTGATAATTGCGAACGAAATATCCTACAGAAGAGAACTTACACGATATGCGGTACATTTCAATCATGAACGAAAAAGAAATTTACTCCTTCACAAGAGAGGACTTACTCGTCAATAGTGATGACTGGAGGAATTTCTGACCAGAGTCTTGCATAACGTACCCGCGTTACCTGCTCTTGGGGGTCCCGATCCACATGCATATGCAGCATGAGACGGGTAAATGATGCCCTGAGGTCGTAGGGTAAGCTGTCATCTGACATGCACTTGAGAATGATTTCAATTTTAAGGTACGGAGATATGTGGTTGATGGCAAGGTACTGACGGTCAAGGCACATTTGAGAATACAGATCCAGCTGGTACCTGTGTGTGGGAGATTGACAAATTATTAGTAAATCAGTGAGCATGAAACAATCATGCAACAAGAAACAACCTAATTGTTTACAGATATGATGAACGCCCTTGAGTTTACTAATATACCTGCAATAAATATATTGGCCAGTTTAGATTTTAATATATTATAGTATAGTCATATAGTATAAAAAAAAATTGAACAATTATATTTTGATACAATATGTATCCATACAATCTAATACACCAGACACAAATCCAGTGGGGATTGAGGGAGGGGAAGGGTACACCCCATCCCCCATTCACCCTCACACAAAATTCAGCCCAGCCTTACGGTTAGACCTAATTTTATAGAATACATATGCATGTATATCATTTCATCTCACCAATACCAATCCGATCCAGCAAAACCCAAAATTGGTACATTCACCAAATCTTGATCTGTGTTAGTCAAGGTGACCTACCGATAATATTTCAGGGTGGCAGCATCTTCCTTCACACCTTCCTCTGCACCCAAGGCCAAGTCTCGAATGTCTTTGTTTTTAGTATCATTCTCCCAGAAGAGCTCCACTCCCACCTCTTTCTCGATCTTGATGGAGGGTTCTATCTCCCCGTCTACATCCATAGTGTCAACTTGCTCCACTTGCATGTATTTTTCCACCAACCTACGAAATTGAAAACATTAAATTTTAAGTTTAAACAAATATTGTCTCTTGATAGATTAAACAGCTTTCGAGCTCAAATGAATAAACTGAAGAACCAAAATTGCTAAGAAAGGTTTCTTCATCCTAGTCTTACTGAAAAGGGATCAACATGTAAATAAAATTCACACATTTTCATATTTATTTTTAGATATATATACATAATTTGGATAGAGCTGCCTACCTGGTTCCAATCAGAATATCTGAATTCTCTGGTTTGGCGATGCAGTTGTAAATCAATTCCTGTGTACTTGGGATGGCTTCATTATTAGAAACACACAAGTCAGAGAGATATTCCAAAAACCTGTTAATGAAAAAAGTAAAAGCTTGTTAAGGCTTAATCTTACCATCACAAATTATATAAATGATGCTTCAATGTTGTGATGGCTTGACCTAACTTCCCAAAGTTTCATTTTTAAATCATAAAAGTCTGTGAATTTCTTTTAGATATTTATCATGCATTTGTTGCCACAACAAATATATAAATTCTCATATAATTTAACTGCTGGAAAGTGAGGGTGCAAAAAGCTTTTCACCATCAACCAGTGTTAAACACATTCAAATGACTAATAGTTGTAACCAAACCTAATATATCAAAAATTGTGGATTAATGTTTCCATTTAAATTTGCAATGAGATACAATGTGCTAATGCCTTGTCAATGCGATAAGAATAAATGTTAAACTCCATATCATGTTTTCATAAATGACCAAATGAAATTTAATAATTTTTTAAAAGAAAGCTCACCTGCATTCTCTGTTCTTTCTCACCAGGCTGACAAATGTTTCAATTTCAGCAATGGTGATATGTTTCTCTAGCAGCTTTCTGTTATTGTGAAGTAACGCTGTTATTGTGTCTTCTGCTAGCACATCATATCCAATCTGTTTCTGCATGTAACCAAACTGCTTGGCTATGTGCTCCTGTTAAAACAATAATTAAATCACAATGCTAACTAAAATGTATGGACATCATCATTGACATCCTCAGAAAGGTATTCTGCAGAATCCCTAAGAAATCTTGATTGCATGGTTTAGGTGGTTCGAATAACATCGCGGGCAGGGAGTTGCTTTCGATGTAGTACAGCAAGGATAATATGATTGTCCAGAGACAGGTGAATCAGAAGGCAAAGTATCTCTCAACAACCACACAAATGAGATATCTGCTGCAGTGTCGAAAAACTTCAAAAGCGACTGGTATACCTTAAAATCACTACAAACGAAAGTTGGTAGGAAGAGTGAGGGGTAGGGGGAAATTACATATATTTCGCAAATATGCCCCCATATTACCCCAGGCACCGAGGTCAAAATTCCCAATGTTGACTTTAGTCTAAGACCCCCTTCCCCTCTCTTGTGATTCTAATCATGTTATTTACATTTTCTTCTGTGTACTTTGCAAAGAGGGCAATAATGTAGGTGAAACAGGCTCCCAGTTCCGCTTACTTTTTAATAACCACAAAAAATCTATTCGTGATAATTTTGCAGGATTCCCCATTTCCGAACATTTCAATCTTCATAGCCAATCTCTCAAAAACCTAAAATTGTATTTTAGATGCCTCGAACTTCAAATCGGCCACTGAATGTAAACGTAAAGAAATTACTAAATTTATTGACGCAGGGATAAACTGCATCAGATTACCGGCATGAGACGTTTATAAAATAATGAATAATTATTGTTCCTTCCGATGGACCTTGAATAGATACTCTAACAATTCCATGTTTTCATTCTATCCATGGACTTGGAAATCATTAACCTATCTCTGGATTTAACTTCAAAAAATTTTACCTGATTCTTTCTGTAGGACTGTTGAGACAGTTTAAGGAGTCTGTAACACAACCTAAGGACTTCTTTGTAGGTTGAGTGTCGAGGATCCGAAAGTTGCTCCATAGTCAGCAATGGACCGTCGTGACTGTCGCTGAAAGGTGCCTTAAGAATTTCAAAGATCTGAAACAAGACAAGAATTAAATTAAATTAAATTAAATTTAACGATTCACTTGGAGCTGGCTAGAGAATTTATGAAGTCGGATGGTTTTAAATGCTTAAAGATATATCGATGATAAACAAAAGCTATATAGGATGTAAAGAAGTGTAGGAGACTATACCATATATCGAGAGAAGCGTAACAGTATACAGGAATAATTCCAAGTAAGAGGAACATTTTTAGCTTACTCTCTCCAAGATGTACTGCTCTCTCATCAGCTTTTGTCGATCTCTGTTTGGGGTTGTCACAGAAACAGAAAGGGGATCACATCCGGTATTCAGTTGATCCGTCACAAAGTAGATGAGATCCACTAACAGCTTCTTTGTTTGCCTTGAAAACAAACACAAAATATCAGATTAAAAAACTGCACAGACGACAATCTTGTTACATGTTTCTACCATTCCACAATTCTGCTAGGATTAACAACAAAGATTAGTATAAAAAAAAATGCTATACACTAAATTGCATC
Organism: Apostichopus californicus; assembly: GCA_020650975.1. Classification (NCBI taxonomy): domain Eukaryota; kingdom Metazoa; phylum Echinodermata; class Holothuroidea; order Aspidochirotida; family Stichopodidae; genus Apostichopus; species Apostichopus californicus. The sequence continues at coordinate 4,926 of JAIPMN010004054.1, read as the reverse complement.
ACATGTTCTATTATATGCAAGGTTCGTAATGCTGTTAGGTCCAGAACATTGCACAAACTTCTGTTTCTTTTGACGTGAGGGGAATTTCTTGCAAAATTTAGGGGGGGTGGAGGGTGAAAGGATGAGGGTATGAGAGAAGGGGAAGAGATTTTTACAGAATATCAATACTTTTAAGAAAAATTGTCACTTTTAAGGAGAGAGAAAACAAGTGATCTTCTCAATCCCCTCCTCCCTCCCTACCATCTCCCTCTCAATCACTAAACTTTTATCCTTTCTTCCAGGAAGTGCCTAATTCCTCTTTAAGTTTCATCACCATGGAGACCACCAAATATTGACAACCTACTTTCTTTCATTGTGTGTGATGATTCCCTTTTCTAGCTTCTCTGCCATCGCTCCTAGAACCTTCTCCGCATCATTGGCAAAGTCCAAGTCTCGTACTTCCCCTGGTCTGACAGGAATGATAGCAAAAGCTTCTCTATCCTCTCGCACTGGGGCTGTACCAACCTGTAGATTTTGTAGTAAAGAAATGCTCAGTTGTAGACCAAACTGGAATACAGCAAATGAAAATCAAAACAAACTACAGGCATCCACAACCTGAGAAAATGGATATACACGAGCATAGCCACATATTGCAAAGCTAAATATACCGACAGTGTTTGTATAGAAAGATTGTGTAACTGACACAAATAGTGTGTTTTAGTCTTACTAAGCACTCTGTATTGATATTGAGTTACTGTGCCCAGTTCAAATGTTGTACACCACATTAGAACACTGTGTTACAATGTTGCATTGGATAAGTGATTTATCAAGATGGGTGATAGAAGAACATTCATGTATGGCAGGGTTGTCCAACCTGTTGCAGAGGAGGGCCACATGGAATGATTATGATGAAGGAGGGGACCGCATGAACCCTACGCTCAATTTTTCGATTCTTTGCCCAAATCCCAAGGCAACAAAATGTGAGCACTGCGCGCGAAGCGCACTGATTTATTTTCCTTCCTGATAAAACAGATGAATAAAATTCAGCCGCCCCCCCCTCCGCCGAGAAAGTGCCACACAAACTGACCTGTATGCAGTTTTTTGGACCCAGAAGGTTCGAATGATTGATTATATAGCTTCAAATTGTTATCAATAAATCTGCTCACTAAAATTTCGCACCGTAGAGCATCTCTGGCGGGCCTGACGCAACCCTGCGGCGGGCCGGACTGTGGCCCGCAGGTTGGACAACCCTGATGTACGGCAATCTTATCTTCTTGAACAAGTAGCTGTGCTATATTTTACAACTGTGGCCCGACCATGTAACATATATCTATTTTAACTAAATTAACCTGCACTTCTTCCTGGGAGTTAATCCCAGCAGGGAAGCTATGTATGTTATCATCATGGGCAGGTGTTATTCAAATGCTTTACTTTCCTATTATAATCTATTTGTTCATTTATCCTTCAAATGTGATAACATTCGAATGTTTGCTATTAAAGCTGTCAATGTTGTTGTATTCTTGTAGAAATATTTCTTCCCTTTGTGTATACGTGGGTTAAATATAATATAGTAAAAGCAATAAATTTTCAGCTGAATTGCTGTGTTGACATGATAAATTCCACACTGCTACCAGATGCATTCACAAAATATCATCTATGTAGAAAAATTCATATCTTTGCCAATGCAAAATGCTATCACAATTTGGTTTCAACCTACAGATGCAGAAAATGCCCACCATATTTCTTATGCATTCAACTTCAGCCACTGAAATATCCCCTTCAATTTGTTCCACAAATCCTAAATAAAATAACACCACTGTGTGATGAAATATCGATTTACTCTCTCTCCACTGTAACCTTCCTTTCCTTATGATTTCTTTTGTAAAATGCAGATTTTGAGGACTGCCCTGTCTTACAGGGAAAAAAAACTTAACAATAAATTTACTCCTCGTATTAACTCAATTACAAAAGATACATCTTGTATCTCACAATGACACTGATATGCCTTTTATTCTCGTCAAATGAAAATTGCCAGAAACATTTTACTAACCATTGAAGAGTAAACAATACCAACATTAATTACTTCATTTTCAAGATCTTCCAATCGAATATCAATTGGTAAATTAGTCCACAAATTTGAATCCTCTCGGACCGTAGATATAACGTAATTAAACTAAAACAATGTCTCATCCGTCCATTAAGTAATGATGTGTAAGTCTTACTTTTAACATCACAGGCTTATCTTCCTTTCTGTCTATTGGTATGGCAGTACTATGAACCCACGTATTAGTACAAAGATGCCGGAGCCGTACGTATGCATTTCTGTGAAACAAACAAAAATTGAGTGTTAGCTCAGTGGTTAACGCCGGTGCCTTCCAATCATAAGGTCACCGGTTTGAGTCACTCCAAGATTAATGTATGTCGTCCAGTTACAGAGTTGTTGACAATTGACAATTCATAATCATGGATGTAAATATGTATGTAAGAGACTGACTTCGGTCAGCTTGCGGCTTTGATAAGCCAATGACACTTCTTCGGGAGTTCCTGCTTGCAGGAGGATCTAAAATACATACATACATACAAACAAATGATAAACGATTTGATGTCTTATTTTCAAATACTTCTTTTAATAAATCATGAGTAAACATGTCCTCTATTGCACAGTCAATTAATTACACAGATGCTCTTATGATAGCTTGTTTACCACAAACTAAAGAACCACTGACAATAGCTCTTAGGTGTGAGCTAGCTTTAGTTACAATTACAATGCTCTGTATGTCAGAACGGACACCTATATGTCATAAAGACCAATATTTAGTGTTATTTTAAGCTGGATATATTTTGGGGAGGGGGTGTGAAGGGGAATGCTGTTATGCCACCAGACATCAATGTACAAAAATTCTCAATAGAAAAACATGGTATTGATTGGCTCAATGTGAAGGTGACAACCAGGTGACAACCTTCAATGTATACATAAGTATAATAACTTATAGTATAGTTATTACACATACATCCATTTTTGTTGTGTATAAGCTTCAACTGATGTTAGACCAATCAATCAGCCATCCCACTCAGTTTAGAAAACAGTCTATGTCATCAAAGGTCTACTGACTCAGTCTTATAGACTGAGTATGGCGGGCACTACTTTTTATAATTTTACACGCTTGCTACATGGAAGAAGATTGCTAAGAAACAAAAGATCCTGTCATCTGCTTCTCACGTTTATGATCACTGATAAGTTATGTGCGTTCTAGGTGCATTTCCATTGTTTGAAAGAAAGTACTGAAATGGATTGAAAATTGTGGTAAACATTGGAAAAATGTATCACTTTGCTAGATTCCACTGTTTGCCTAGCTATACTATGAATGTGGTAGTTATGAGATCATGACATTAGCATTAGTTGTTGTACAATACACATGCAAAGAGTGCTATTAAAGTTACGTTCTACAGGGGAGTATGTCACATGACCTTCCATGGCTGGCACGCTTTTCTGCAAATCTCCTAATTAGCATAGTTGGTCCAGATTAATACATACGTGGATGGTCAATGCATGTAAATGGGGTACGCAACAAACATGATTACCCATGTAGGTACTTTGGAGTTGTCCTTACGATGTGCGTATACATCAATAATTTCACATTCTAGAATATAATCTATGCATGTAGAGTTGGTATGCTACAAGCAGTGTTACTCACGTAGGTACTAATGAGTTTCCCTTATGATGTGTTGTTGCATCCAGTTCAAAGATTGTTGCTATGTCATGTCCATGAGACATTGGCACCAAATGATAGACTGAGCTTCCTGTGGGCCCTTTAAGTTTATCCCTACTTGGATCTTTATGAGGGTCATTATCCGCCTGGAAAGAAAGGTTAAATGTTGCATTGAAGGAACAAACCAAATAAAATATGTTTTTTTTTTATCTTCTCTTTGAGTTAAGAGAAAGTTGATGTACCCAACTAAAAGCACCAAGCTGAGGCCCAGTTTCTTTTATTGTTTTAATTTTCCATACTTGTGTGTTTGTAACCTTCATTCCAGAGTTGGTTCACAGAACAAACAGAATGATGCTCCATGTCTTCTCTTTTTTTTTTTCTGTTTTTTTTTCATGATTTATATTTGCCAGTTAGCATACAACATAACATGTCAGTTATACTTACCTCAGCAGCTAGATACTGTTCAGTGGCAAGGTGTTTGAATCTAAATAAACTGTTCCAATGGCCAGCTCCTCCTTGGCAAGGGTCATGTTGAACCACCTACAAAATTGTGAATGAAAACAAGTGAAAAATTATCTGAATTACAGTTCTTTTACATATCAAGTCAAGTGCAAGAATGCTTATCAAAGATGGGACTGCAATTGAAATGCTCACAGACCATTTCATCATTTGCATGTATCATTGAAAGTAAAAAATTTCTATATAAGATGAAAGACGTGCTCACAAGTAGTAAAAAAATTCTCGTTTTAAATTGCATACGACAGTGAAGCAGAGATTTAATGTGACTTTAATGTGACTAACTTTTTCCTTTTTTTTACTAACCTCAACTTCCCATAACGCTTTGGAACTAGTAGCAGCCGTCGCAGAGGCTCTTCCAGTAGTCCTCAGGAAAACACACCGTTTGCCCCGATACTCATCGCAAGTGAGGAACTTTTCTTGTTCAGCATGAAATAAACGAACCACATCACCCTGAATGGATAAAAACAGGATAGGGTGTAAAGTTCTACAATTTGATCGGCTACTTAATCATCAAAAGTCACTTTATAGCAACAGTTTTACAACCATTGTCTACATACAATCTTTTTCTCTATAAGCATTCATATTGTGGTACACTGTAACATAGATACATACAGTACTGATTTCGCTTAACTCCCGTTAAAATTCGTTGCAAGGAAAATAACCGAATTTCTTCGTTTTTTATCGAAATTCGCCGATTTTTTCCGAAATTCAACGAATT
>JAIPMN010004051.1:0-13681 GCA_020650975.1 Apostichopus californicus | reverse complement strand
ACTCATTCTAAGCAGCGCAAAATAAAGATGGGCTATTTTAAGCAAATTTGTCATTTATCTAAAGGTAAGGGCAGCATTCTATACAGGTTTGCTAGTCCCTCTACAAAATTTTGTTGATTTTTCACACGATTTTATACACTCTGGATATACGGGTATCGGTTGGTAACGTCATCAGCCAGTTGGGACACTTTATAATACTATATAATATCAATTTCAAATCACTCGCCACTGACAGGGTAAAACAATTCCTAATCATTATCTTGACAGAAACATGATATGCATACTGCTCCATGGTCAGTACGTGTGCTGTAAAGCGGGACATGAAAGTACAGTGTAGAATAAATCGTCCAATAGGGTTGACTTTATCAGAAGATTAATGAGGGCAGGAGGGGGAGTTAAGACACTTCCCCTTTTTGAACTTATTGCATTACTTGAAATGAATTCAAAGTAGTCAAGTATATGTGTAAAAGTAAGTTGGCCTGACGTTTCGATCCTAGCAGGATCTTCTTCAGAGGCTAAGGTACCCCGCCCCCACTGCAGCTTTAACCCATATCTCACCCACCGCCTCTGCTCTGATATCACCGTATATCGGGCAAATTGTCATTGCCAGTTTCCATAGATCAGCAGGCAGTTGTGGTAGTATCGACATCGGCCGAATCTCAAACAAGTACGAGTTTAAATCATATTTCGAGTCTATGTTGTGGACTACGTGATGGTTTCGACATTACAACCATGATCCATCCGCCCGACCATCATCATCCATACCATGCAAGCAATGACCATCTTAGGCCACAGAAATTATATTAATGGTATTAATTTCTGTGTCTTGGAGTCGCTCATGCCTTGTAGGACTAAAATGTTACTAAAATTAGATACCTGACAATGAGAATGACTGTGATTTCAGAGTCAAAGCAATCAAATAAAACTATAGTTTCCACATTCTCCTTAATTGAAAAACAAATCGCCCGATCAAGAAGCTATAAATGAAACTAAAATGTAAAATATATATTTCTTTTTCATATTGAACATGGACTGTGTTGTTACCTTGAGCTATCCACTTGACAAGGCGCTCTCAAATTGGTACTGTAAAATGCCGTGTTAGAAAGCAATGATTTCTAGCTTTGGTGCGTAGTGCTTCGGTCTGTACGTCTGATCTGAGCTGTCCAAGAAAATCTCCCAACCAGACTTCATGTATACTATACTAGCCTAGTGTGTACACGGTACGCAAGGGACCTAGAATTACAAGGGCACACAAGACTTCTGAGAGAGAATTTCGGGTCATCTTGCAGTACTTTGGAAGTGACACTTTTAGTATTGCACATCTTTCGTCATTTTCTTTCCAGGGTTATAAATATTTTAAACTTTGAAATGTAACGGAGTTTTCTAAGGTATTTGTTTTCGTCTGCTTTTCTTACAGCGAACTTTGACAGCGTTGCAGATTTCGGAGAAACCTCACCAGGTCACTGACGTTATGATATAACGACTACTGTGTAGTGTGCACTAAACAATAACACTTCAGTGCTGGTTAGGCTAGCACAGAGCTGTGGTACTATACTAGGCCAGTTGCCTTAATCCAGAAACTGATACTAAGTAGCCTACACTGTTGCTGTAATTCATATGTAACCAACGTATTATCGCTGAGAAGCTGCAAAACTGAAGGATTTTTGGTGTGCCCTCAAATTAATTCTGGGGAAGAAACAATGTCTATCATGAACCCATTTACTCCACCAATTGTGAAACGTTTGTTAGGATGGAGAAAAGATGACAGCGACGATGATCGATATTCTGAAAAAGCTGTTAAAAGTTTAGTAAGGAGACTAAAAAAGACTGGTGGTATTGAAGAGCTAGAAAGGGCTATCTCCACCCAAAATAGTCAGACAAATTGTATAACTATACCAAGGTGAGATTTATGGACTGTACAGTGAGCACAAATGCTCAATGGTTAGGCTAGCCTAGACCTGGGGAATCATATTACTTATTAGCTACATCCTGGCTTGCCCAACATGTAAACTAGGTTTAGCCGTAGGCCTAAGTTGGACCATAGTTTTCATTAATGCTAACATTAACAAGTGACTGAGCCTAGGCTATACATTAATATAACTACAGTAGGGCTTTCAAGACTTAGGCCTAGGCTAGAGGCTTACGTGAAATTGGTATGTGTATCCTTGTCTAGTGACCCAGGCCCTAGGCTAGCACTATTATGGTACATTAACAGTTATGATACACTTTCTGAAATTCTATGATTTTATCATAGCAACGGTAAGTAGGCTAGGCCTAGGCCAAATTGCAAATGTGTTAATAAGTCACAATGTGCTTTTCAGATTTTAAGTCCAAAGATGATATTAATTTGCAAAGCTAGGCCTAGGAAAATTAAGCCTCTCTCAAAGGGTTTTGAATGGAATAACTGTCAGGATGGGTTGTTAGTTCTGATTCTGTGCTGTCTTCTAAGAAAAACATTGATGCTTTCTTAACTAAGAGTGGTCTATTTTGGGGGTTAAGTGTGCATTTTATTATTTCTTTATTTAGTTTTGTTTATTTAGTCTTCTTTTATATCTATATTGTTTTGTGTGTATTACAGTGCTGGGGTTTCTATGGTTGGGCTTTCCATGGGGCATGTGCCCTTCTTGGCCAATTAACCTGTCATGTTATGTCAAAAGCATGATCTGTCAAGACAACAACTAGATAGTAATTTGCATGTGTTTTAATAAAGAATGCTGAAATGCCCCAAAATCATTACCCTAAAAGTTTCTTATTGCATCAAAACAAAGGATAGTATTTAACCCAATTCAAGTTCCATTGAGTGAATTGTCAGATGTACAGTACTCCACTCTTTTAAGATGAACTGTGCCATAGTTGGTAACTGTGTACAGTGTCTATTTTGCGAAGATACTGCTCTGGAAATTGCTCTGTTTCTTCAAACGTTTGTCTTAATACAAAAAAATGCAGCTGTGATATATGTAGAGTTAGAGAAACTTATTCAACAATGAGTAAATTTTTGCCAGTTCAAAGTCTTAAAAATGTGTCACAGTTGGACTTGGTATATTCTACACCCAATTTCTTACATGTCGAATAATGGGGACGTGGGTTTTATCGAACACAAGTGTTGAAGACACGATACAGTTTCTTTCATAATCTCAACATATACTGATTGGAATTAGCTTCTTGTCCTTCAAATTAATTTTCAATCAGTAGATAGCCAAGAAAATGTATGCCTACAGCATAGCAAATGTGAGCATAATTAGTAATGCCATATTTTAAACTGCACAATTAGAACTGCTAACACCAGTATGTTTCAATGACAAAAATTTTAACTCATAGGTAAACCAAACCAATGTTTGCTTAAGGCTACTATTGCGAGCTCTCTGATACTTAATATTCATTGTCTGATGTCCTCATTGGAGACTGCCCAAAAAAATTCTGATAAGACTGATGTTTTCATGGTCACGGTTGCTTGAAAGAAAATGCTACATTTGCATCTGCACATACTGATTTCCCTGTGGCCTGAACTTGAGTGCACTGTCAGGGTTTTCGTTAGTAGCCGGGACCCGGGTCAAATGACCCGGCTACTGCACGTACTTTGACCCGGCTACTTTGCGACGCTCAGTAAAAAAAAAAGGAAAAAAAATATAAATAAAAATGGCGAAAAAAATCGAGAGGAATAAATACCCACAACCAGGTCAAAAAAAGAGAAAAATAGGACAGAAGAAAGGGGTGATTAGGAGGGGGCAATATCATTGACCAAACAGCTGTATATTGCACCATTTTGCATCTAGAGACTTTTTAAATTGCAATTTTCCTTAGACCCCTCCCCCATGTCCGCGTACAGACAGTCCCGCCTACTTTTCAACTTGACCCACCTACTACATTTCTTAACAAAAACCCTGACTGTGATTTAAAATAAAATAAAACAAAATAAAATAAAATAAATCTGGTGCATATCTAAGAAATGTTGTAGTTCTTCCTTCTCTTTTTCCCATAGGGAACTCTATATGAGCTATAGGCAGACCTTGTGTTGATTTCTTTGTTGAAATATTGTAAATAAATATAAGACTGTATTAGTTTTGACTCTAGATATAGAATATTTCAATCAAGCATGTGGATAAATTTTACAGTATTACCAGAGTTTTATCTAGTAGTTATAACAACCAAAATTGTTAACCAAAATGTTAAAAAAAAAAATTGTAACACCGAAAGTGAAAATGGGATAATTCATCACATGTTGTGTTAACCATGGAACAGCTCTGAAAAGCAAAACAGTTTAGGCACAAAGTTGTATTACATTAATGTTACAACAATTTTTCATTTTTGAGAACGTTGTTACTTGTCAATTACAAACTTCATTCACAGTTAGCATAGGCCAGCCAAACAGCACACTTTCATAACAGATACACAGACAGCTGTTCTAGATAGAAACACCACTGTATATGCATTTGCATGGGATGTTGATGAAGTATACAATGTAAATTTTTACATTTATTTGTTTGTTACATGACTAATGTTTTTCCTGTATAAATACCAAAATAAAATTGAAAAATGTTTACATACTCATGTATTTTTGACAAATATAACATAGGATTAAAAAGTGCGAATGACCTATTCCAAATAATAGAAAACTAATTTAAATCAAATAAATCAACTTAAATTTATTTTTTATAAATAAATAAATAAAAAAAATAAAAAATATTGCCCCCCCTAAAATTGCCAAACTGAAGGTTCCTACATGTTTTGCAATGTTGTCTGTAATGGTCAACGGTGTGGAGAATCTTGTATCTTCTGTTTCTGAGTTACTTGTTGGGAAAATTTACCATAACTTGTTCAACCTCATTCAGGTAATTTCTTGAAATTTCATGATAAGGAATCACAAAGCACTCTAACTTTAGGCTTTCTGAAGCTACTGGCATTTGTGTAAGTAATGAACCATTCTAGACCCATTATGAAATCAATTATAATCATGTGAAGGAATTCATGTTGCGCTCCATATTGTATCTATTTTCAATATTAAACAGTACTGTACTGGAATAGTAAACTCCAATGCAAGGTTTCATTCCTGTGATGTTCAGTCAGGCTAACTGTTCCAAACCACACAATTCGCAGATCTGCTTGAAAAGACTCTAAAAATCCTGTTCTTTTGATGTAGTGTAAGTATGTACTGTACATACATCACCTTGGAGTACAGTACAGCACCATAGACCAGTATGTATCCATTAGATCTTTTCAGCTGTCTTGTATGGCTCTCAGGGGAATCTATCATTTTATAGTGAATCTTACTGTTACTTTTTCACTGCTTTTATTTTGCTTTCACTTTCAGATACTGACCCTGTGATAGTGGTTGTATACTACTGTCATATTCCTTCTTTTTTCTCTCTTTTCCTCCCCCCTTTTCTACCTTTCCCAAGTTGAAACTATGCAAGATATAAGTAAAACTACCATCTATGGTCTTAGTACAGTCTTACAGTACATTGAAGCTTTGACTGTATATTCTTTGCATCTATTCTATAGATTTAGACTGCTAGTGTTAGCAGCAATGTTCAATAATTGATGGAAAGGATATTTATAAAAGGGATGAGTGAAGACTTTAAACCACAGAGTCACAACCACATGTACAGTACATACTTTCCTTGTGCCATTGAAGGAGACATTAATATTTTAGCATTTTTTTACATTAATTTTGGACTGTGTGAGGTACCTCCAATATTTCTAGTGTGTACTTTAGTGTCTAGGCAAGAGTCTAGTAATATGACTCGGCTGTTTTAGAAAATCTAGAGGATTTCAAAAAATTGAACTGTATCAGAATAAGCCCAGTTGGCACACAAAGAAGATCCTCTTAAATCTGTGGAAGGTTTCTATGTTGTTTGTATGCATCTTCCCCTAGTGGATATGTTTGGTGATGTGACATTTAATGTTACTGAAGTACTGTTACAGTATGTGTGTCTGAGGTAAGCCTCACTGAAGTCATTCTGAATATTACTGTCTGAGCAATGCATCTCTCCACCGTTTCATGGTTTCCTTTCTCAGACAGCGGTTAGCTTCATCATCATAATGAGACAACATCATTTGCCCATTGACTTATGATGGGGTCCAGAATTGGGTTTTTCCCTGAATGATATTCTCCAATCATGTATTTTACCGTAGAAGGAGCTGGTATTGATTTTACATTGAATTGCACTTTGCCAGCACTGGGGGTTTGGTTAGTTGTGGTGTTAGGAAGGATGCATAATAATTGCCATACATTATGTGTGTGAAGTAGTAGTCAAGGCACAGAGTCTGCATTGAAGCTCTTGGTATATAAATAGTCTGATAGAAATATGTCTTTGTCTATCTGCAGGGTTATTTTATGCTTTTAGTTCTGCTCAATGAAATTTATTTACTTGTGTAGTATACTAAGTGATATTTTGGTTATAAATCTCAAAGACAATTTGATAGATAAAAGCTTTTAAACTGGTATCGATCCATGTAGACAGTCAAATGCAAATTTATGTTGTGATGGTCACGTACAAAAGAATATGATAAAAAAAAACATTTAAGTTTTAACCAACCTCCCCCCCCCCCTCTTTCCTGACCACTTGAAGGAAGGACACCCTCAGACTCATGAAATTTGGAAAATGAAAGTTGTTCCTTAGTAGCCATTTGCAACCATTGCACTTGTTCTGTGTTAACAATAAACAGTACTTACACATAACATGTTATGTGGCTTCTTAAATTTATAGCATTTAGCAGACAGTGCACCTTCGCTTCAGTATGTTGTACTACTGTATCTGTTGAGGTCCAGAAAGGTTTTTATTATATAGAAATCTACCATCCATAGAAGTCCCAAATTCATTTAAAATTGTTGCATTCCATTTTTGCAAGATAGATTTTGTTTAAAATGAGTGTTATGCATTTATGGTATCACACCTTCATAGTATTTAATAGTTTCACAAATTCACCACTGTAACCGTGTTACACAACAGGGGTGCAGATATTCCTTGGCACATAACCAAGGGAGGATTTGTGTACTGTCAAGTCTAATATCCAATGTCCAGAGCAACAGTTTGACCACTCAAAACTGCAATATATGTGAGTGTTGGGTTTGTAGGTAATGATGGTATAATATCTAATGGAGCAACATTTTGAGCACTACTGCACTACTTTGAGCACTACTACTACTGCAATAAACTGTATGTGAGTGTTGGGTTTGTAGGTGATGATGGTGTAACCGTCAAGTGCAATGTTCTGATGATACTGTAGCATTGCATGCAGTTCACACAATGCCACATTCATCTTGTTTAATATCCTGTACAGGAAGTTGTTCATTAAATCTGTACGGTTGTTGGCCGTTGTCTGAGTCGCTTAAAACCCTGGATTGCTCTCATATTAATACTCAAAATTTGAGTGTAATTTGAGGTCTCTGGTAGAGGGAAGCAATCCACATACAGTATTTTAAAACCAACCTGTATTTACACAACTGAAGGAAGGTGGAGAGTGTTGAGGAAGTGGGATGGGGACGGAGCAGAGGAGGATTTTGATAGGTGTTGATTCAAGATTCATAGAGTATCAATTGTCCATCCCTTCTAATTCTCCTTTATCCTCAGTTCCCTCCCCTGGGTCCTCTGCACTGAATGTGTATGTACACTAAGTACTAGTCTTCAGTACTATGTTGTCACTCCTACACGTTTGAAGGTATTTGTATGCTTCCTTTAGACAAGTTGATTGTGAGAGTACTGGCAATATTGCTCTGTTTAATACTCTATTTGGAATGAAGCCCAGATGCCCCAAACATACTCTGTATGTTACAGCTTTGAATTTCATCAAATATTAATAGTACCATACATAGACATACAAGTTCAGAAATATTTGTTCTCTTCATTGCCAGAGGTACAGTGCACCCTTAATAGAAATGTATATCCCATACATTCACATGTTTTACTCTTCCCAACCTCTCATGTATATTTGAGGTCGGTCTGTACATTAGTATCATGTATTGCCAGCAAACTTGGGAGATATTGTGAAAATAAACATCGATACACTCTTTTGCACCGTTTGCAGATCTGTCGCAAATGTTGATAAAATGATAATGATTTTATTTGAAAGAATGGCAGAGAGATGTCGTACAAGCCGTTTCTTGAATTTATTTGCTGTAGTCTGAAAAAAATTGGATTTCTCCGTCTTTGAGCATTAATCTTGAGACACCTATTTTTAATACATTACTACATTGTATAAATTGCAATTCTGTGAGAAAATTTTGAGTTCTTTGATAAACGGCATCTAATAGTCTGGAGAATTTGAATACATTCACTGTTTGGACGACAAACTGAAGGCCTCATTATTCTCCTGTTTTTCTCTCCCTTTTTTTTGTCTTTTGGTTACTCTTTCAGATCAGAATATATCACCGGCGGAGCCCAAATTATGCCGCATCCCTCCAATTCCAATTCGGAGTAAGTGAGATGCAAACATTTCATGGCTTCTCTCCCCTTATCCTGCCTCCTCTATCCATCCTCCTCGGTACTACCCTCTGTACTTGCTCCTTTCTCTCAGTTTCACAGCTTGTCTTATTTGGTGGCACATTGGTGGCATGTTGTAATCACTCTTCCTTCTGTTTCTTGTCCTTCCGTACCGTCAGCATCTTCAGTTATTTTACCCGTTCTTTTATCCTCACCGCACAGTACTTGCCTAACCATTTTCCTCTTCCTCCTCCACCTCCGCCATTCTTCTCACGACCTCCTCCCATATTGTCTTGCACCCTCATTCTCCTTGTTCCAACTTCTTCCCTCAATCCGCCTCCTGACCGTCTCCCCTTTTGTGTTTCACACTTCATTCTCTTTGTTTCAACTTCTTCCTTGTCCTCCTGCCAAAAGTCACTCTCACCCTGGTTTTCCTTTAAGAGCAACCCATTTTACAACTTTGTACACAAGCATAAAATAATATGTAATATTAATAAGTGAATTAACAAGAGCTGCTTGCTGTATATATACATATAATTGTCCTTTGCAAAGGAGCATTATTCTCAGTTAATGCTTGCATCTACTATTGTGAAAGGTTGCACCCCTTTCAGTTTTTGACATTTGTCATTTTAGATGTTCTCAATACTGGGACATCGTGGGTGTGGCTTCTAACTGTAGCATTTAAAGTCGTTAACTCTATAGTAAAGGAAATTCGTACATGAAGGATTCATTTGTAAACATAAGTCATACTCAAAGTAACATTACTGCTAAGAGGTTTGCAGGAAAATAATGTTGCAAATGTTTTCCACAGAGGACTAAGTACAGTATCTAAACTCTCGGTATTAAGATTGACGTCTGATGCATGATGTATGTACCTACAGTATGTGTACACTCTTCAAGTTCAAACTGAATACAAACTGAATACAAACTAGAATACAAACTGTCCATAAACATGCCAAAACAATGTCCAGGGTAAATGTTACCGATCATGTCCTTATCTTTCAGTGTAGTAGTACAGTGTACTTCAGTCAGTAAATTTGCATTTTGGATTCATTCATTATTAAGGGATTTTAATGTTGCTTCCTTACTCTCTCTTCAAAACTATCACACCTTTGCTCATATACCATTCCTAGTACATTCTGATATTCTTTAATTTTAATATTTATTGATCTGTTTTTTTCCTCAATATTCTTGTATTTACTTCGCTCCTTGCTAGGCTTGCTTACCTGTCTCCTCACAACATTTCTAAATCTTCTTTTTTATTATACACCTTAATTTGATGGAAGAAAAAGCTTCCTTCTGTTAATTTCTTGCTGACGTTATTTGTTTATTGTTGATTATATATTTGTTTTTATACGGTCATGAATTTAATGGGATGCAAATATGCTAAATATAACCCTCTAGCATATTAACAACAACACATTATTCTTACTGTTTATGTTCTGCTGTATTCCTATACGTATACAAAATATGAAATACAGCACATTGTAAAACATAGATCTGTAGTCTATATACAACAATCTCAGGACTCCTCAATTCATCTGAAATCGTACCGCCTCCTGAATGTACTGATATAGCCCTCAATTGGAAATACATGGCATTTTTACCTGATTTGGTTGAGACCTCAAACCGTTTTGTAAGGTAATCTTAGTGTCTTCATGAGGTAGGTCATAGTAATCACAGTTTGAAATGTCATTTTACAAGACATCTTATGATGTTGTTTCGTCGTTGTTTTCTTAGAAGTTAACACGAAAGTCAAATACCACCTTGAATTATGGACTATGCAGGGGTCCAGCGAGAACATTCTTGTGGAGTTCATCATCTTTGCAAGAATGGGCGAAAGAAAGACTAAAAAAGATAAAGATAGAAGTCAAGATCTGCATGATATCAAGAATTCAATTTCAGAGTTTTAATTCATTGCTTTAGGGATTTGTTTCGTTATTGACTTGCTGGTTTGTTGAACTTGTAAAGTTGCTGTACAGGCAAACTCATTCTTTCTAGAAACGTTCATCGTGACTGCCCAGATAGTGTTTCAGAAGATAAACCAGGTTTAATATTAAAATTGCTTCTAAACAATTTTGATTTGATATGAAGGTTCATTTTCAGAACTCAAACCATGAAACTGGGAGATTGATAGGCTTGGAAGGTCTTTTTCCTTAAATGATGCAAAGACATTTATTTTGGTGGGTAAGGGAGGAGGAGGGGAAAATAAGGGGGAGAGGGATTTCTGTTGTGAATCTGTTTCTACAGCAATTTTTTCATGTTGTGTTTTATAAAATGTCCCTCTTACTAGTAGCTTTGATGCACCTTCATTGGTTTCTCTGTTATGCATTGAAAATAGAATAAATGGTTGATAATTTAAGTCTGGGCCAAGTTACGATAAGTTTATTGTAGCAAGACTGTGTAGAGTACTAGAGTTACAATGTAACTTCACTTATTTGGATCATACTCAAACCCTCTACAACTGGTGGAATTATTTAACTTAAAGCAGTATTTTTTACTTGATTATTTATTCGTTGCCAAAGACAAATGGAACCTTTGCCATGATGAAGGCATGTGTGTGTACAGTACAGTACTGTATGTAACACACTTGCTTGTAAACAAGGTAACTCACCTTGCATACTTTGGAGGAACTTGGTGTGTAGATTCCCCAATTAAATGCTCTTGGCTGCTTTAGTTATTGGGTGAAGTCAAAGTTCATCTGAGATCGGCGGTACACAAGCTCTTGTACTGCCATTGGCCAGTACAAATCGACGCTCCTCCTCATTTATACCACAATGCGTAAAACTTCATACCTTTAATTTCAAACGCTGGAACTTGCATGTTTGGTTTCTTTTGCTAGGACTGTTCCTGTCTCTTGCATGGTCCATTGTATTTTTTTAGGATTAATCGTACATGTCTTCATAATTTGATATTTTAAAATATTTTGTATACTGTTTACTGTTCTAGTCGAGCATTCACTTGAGGTCGCTTGAGGTCAACAATAGGGAAATTTTGAACGCCTCCTATTAGGCAAGCTACAGTGCATTTTTGATCGAAAGTGATATTGCGATCACCAGTTTTTCCAAAATACGGAAATTTGTAAACAAGCTTGCTCGACAACTAGCAATCAACGAAGCTCTTAGTTGGCTAGTAGGAGTCCCTCCATACTGTAAGTAGTTTACCATCTAGAAGTACAATAGCCACGTCCAATATGTACAGTAGCATTTTTGTTGGTGAGAGGACTGGCTGTCTCTGATCTTGCTTTATTTACTTTGATTCTCGCTTACCTGTCTCCCCACAACCTTCTGTCATTCTGCCGTGCCTAGGTTGAACTGGTAACCTTTTAACACTGCTCGCCCTCTATGACTGGCTCCTCCGGTCAATGCCCTTGCTTTTTGGTCAGTTGCCAGTGATGGTCTGCAACCCAAAAGTGGGTAAAAACATTCCAAATGGGGGTGGAAGTTTTCCCAAAGTTAAGCCTGGATTCTGAGGAGTGGGGGTGTGGTGGGTCGTCACTCACTCCTCACAGCAGATCATTGGTCGCGAGTCTGAACTTTGCAGATCACTGATGTATAGTGTAACGTTGAGAAACATTTCCTCAAAGGTGAATAAGGTGTTTTGTGGAATATAGAAAAATAAGTTTCTATTATAATATTTATGACAGGTTTGTGCCAATCACATCCCTGTTGTTGTTGTTGTTGTTGGCATCATCTGAATGGCTGGTGGAAGTATTTTGGGTCAGAAGACTCCTTTCCTGTACAATATTAGTCAGGATTGGTATACAGATATCCTGTACCTTATTAGTCAGGATTGGTATACAGATATCCTGTACCTTATTAGTCAGGATTGGTATACAGATATCCTGTACCTTATTAGTCAGGATTGGTATACAGATATCCTGTACCTTATAAGTCAGGATTGGTATACAGATATCCTGTACCTTATTAGTCAGGATTGGTATACAGATATCCTGTACCTTATCAGTCAGGATTGGTATACAGATATCCTGTACCTTATCAGTCAGGATTGGTATACAGATATCCTGTACCTTATTAGTCAGGATTGGTATACAGATATCCTGTACCTTATCAGTCAGGATTGGTATACAGATATCCTGTACCTTGATAGTCAGGATTGGTATACAGATATCCTGTACCTTATTAGTCAGGATTGGTATACAGATATCCTGTACCTTATCAGTCAGAATTGGTATACAGATATCCTGTACCTTGTTAGTCAGGATTGGTATACAGATATCCTGTACCTTATTAGTCAGGATTGGTATACAGATATCCTGTACCTTATCAGTCAGGATTGGTATACAGGTATCCTGTACCTTATTAGTCAGGATTGGTATACAGATATCCTGTACCTTATTAGTCAGGATTGGTATACAGATATCCTGTACCTTATCAGTCAGAATTGGTATACAGATATCCTGTACCTTGTCAGTCAGGATTGGTATACAGATATCCTGTACCTTATTAGTCAGGATTGGTATACAGATATCCTGTACCTTATCAGTCAGAATTGGTATACACTGTACAGGATATAGAAAATTGCCCTTGCCTGCCACTGTACACTGTCATCACTACACAGTATGCAGTCCACAGAAATTGACATATTTTTCAGCTTATCGAACATTTCATGTTCTGCTTAGATCGAAGCTCTCGGAATTTTGTTTTTTGTTTTTTTGTGTGTTCATTGTTATGGGTGTGAAGCTGATCAGTCATGTGAAACAAAACATATACATGCGGTCTTTAGAATCAGTAGCTAAGCGTGCAATCTACAGTATAGAAGAGCATTGACTACATATTCCATGTACAGCTTGGCTTTCTAAGGCACAGCAATGTATGAAGCTCACAACTATAACTAGTGATACAGTATGAAATTTTAATGTCTATTTTTTTTGCGCACACAATCAAATTAGTGTTGTTTATTGTAATGTTCCTCTTTGAAGCTTGAAATTGTGGTACTTAAAGTGAGTGAAATTATTATCACTGCCATATCATCCATGCTATATGTACTGTAATATGGGGGGGGGGGGGGTATTGGCTGTGACAGGTTTTGATGTATTCAAGTAGTCTGAGTGCAAAGTACACAGCTATGGTTTTGCATACATTCGCCCATTTTGTTTATTTTCGGCGTAGGTGAGCCTGTGCATACAGTAGGCTTTGGTGCTGTTATTTCACAATCTCCTTGTAAAAAAGTGTCAATGTACAATGTAGTTTACCTTTAAATCGTTTCATTGTTTGGTGGTCTCGTTTCATGTTTGATTT
>JAIPMN010004050.1:0-19665 GCA_020650975.1 Apostichopus californicus | reverse complement strand
ATATATTTTTTTTTCTTAGAATTCTTTGGCACTGGACAATAAGAAGTCACTTGGATCGCAATGTTTTGATATCCTCTATAGAATATTTTTTATAATAACCAGTACATCGTAACTGTAACGAGTGAGGAATGTTTTAAGTTGATTTAGTCCAAGAGAAGTATCTCAGTCATGAGATCTTAATTCTAAGCAATTTAAGCAATTTTAATATGTCAGTAATTCAAGATATATATAACATTTGTTAAGCCCACGTCTAGTTTGTTGTTGGTCTATTCATGGAACTGAATTAATCCACATTTGTCGCAGTGTTCTTTAAATACTAACAAGCTTTGTAAGATTTCGAGTGAAGACGGGTTAGAGAGAAAGGAATTAAGATAGAAATATAAAGTGTGATGAACTTTGACATTAAAATTTCAATTTGCTGACAAAATGATGACGATCCATGCAGGTAATGTCGTATATTTACAGTATACGCCCTAAGCATTTAATTACAAATTATCAAACTCGTAAACGGTCCACTGAATGGTTTAGAATTAAGCATTGCGAGAGAGTAACACTGGGTGTGCATACATCATAGTATATTACTCAGGCATATGAGAAGAACAAACGCGCTCAAAACCAGGTACATCCCGACCATTTCCAACCCATCCCCCAAAAAAAACATCTTATATAATCCAAAGTTGAATTTTAGGTTGAGAGAAACAGATACCTCAGGATTGGATCTGTCTAATCTAGTTAATGAGTTAAAGTCATTAACACTAATGTCTACCTCCTAAGTGTTTTTCAGCCATTACCTACTGTATTTAAAAGTATTTATTGTACAGTCAGCCATTTTATATTATATTTGTGGTACTGGGGGTACTCCATGTCTCATAAAAAAATAAGAATCAAATAAAGACAGTTTTACGAGAGATCTCGAAATACAACCAAAAAAGAAAGGGAGGGTCCTAAAAGCTATTATTTTTCTTTGTGCAAATTTTATTTTTATAGGAGAAATATGGTTTAAAACTTTCATTGAAACCCCTACTGTGATCGGTTGGTTTTTCATATGTTAATAGAATGAAGGCATGGTTCATTTCAAAGTGCAAATATACTAAAAAAGAAAAAAAAAAATTGTTTCAAGTGCTAAATGAGCATTTTGATTCTGTTTAAAATACATTCTCCATTTGAACATAACTTTGGTCACTCTAATGTTCGGTCAAGCTTGCGGTATGTTCTTGTGAACTGATCTCTAAGATACTACCTGAGAACCTGTGACTTCAGTATATGTATATAGCCAGGATACCACATTCACATTACATATTTAAATGTAGATATTTTAAGACATAAAACCCTTTTTCATGATCAAGAGAATCATGATTCATGAGAGAATTTGCAGGACTTTTCCTCATCTTTGAGGAAATATCAAGATAGAACTAACAACCATCTTAGTCCGGGATGTGCCATAGCTTCAGTATATAAATACTTGCTGATATGTTATTGACTGCTTCAAAATTGTGATTTTCACAATGCCTTCCAAACTCCTGAATTTGTCAATAATTTCCCCAAGTGACAAGCTTCCGTCCCTCCAAATAATAGTTTTTCCTGGAAGTCTACAATATCAAAACCAATTCATCTGAAACAAATAATTGCAATAAGTAAACTATAACAGCAATTGTCTGTCTGTCTGGCTTCCATGTGTGTGCATGTTACTGAAGGATTTGAAAGAGCTTTAAGCACGAAGGCTAGAATGACTTGAAGATCATGTGATGTTCGAAATAGATTGAAGGCAACTCGGCACTAAACGTTGTAATGAATGGGTGATTAGAAATATGAATAGTATTTATGAATAAAACATTATATATGCATAAATTTGGTCACAAAATGCAAAAAGTCAAACCAAATTGTCTGTTCCAAGTCTTCCTCAGATAGGGTGCAGTGCTAAAATGTTAACAAATCTTGTACACTACATATAAGGCAGCTAGCATTTGTTGAGTGTGCAGTGTTTAGTCTCATACACTATTTGTGCTGAAGTTGATAGTTGGGCATAGCTGAAATATAAATACTTTGGGATACTAACATTAACCCATGCTGCCCCCACTCCCACCCCTCTTCCCAAAGTATTTATTGGTTGTGCATCTATATGCTTCATTAATACAACTTTAAAGACTATAAGGGTCTCCATCTTGTACACTCACACAAAATCTCCATCTTGTAGACTCACACAAAGCCTCCATCTTGTAGACTCACTCAAAGTCTCCATCTTGTAGACTCACTCAAAGTCTCCATCTTGTAGACTCACTCAAAGTCTCCATCTAGTAGACTCACACAAAGCCTCCATCTTGTAGACTCACTCAAAGTCTCCATCTTGTAGACTCACTCAAAGCCTCCATCTTGTAGACTCACACAAAGTCTCCATCTTGTAGACTCACTCAAAGTCTCCATCTAGTAGACTCACACAAAGCCTCCATCTTGTAGAATCATCACACTAAGTCATAGAGGCAAGCTATAGTTGTCATTATTCTGTTACAACATGTTCCACTTTTAAATCTGACTGGATGGAAGGAGGAACAGAATAGTATCTCAGAATTAGTTTTAAGATCTCTGGTATGTACATAGACGTGGACATCTATCAGCATCTTTGAGTTGTTTGCAGATTTGTAGAGAGTTCGTAACTCATACACTGAAATTCTAGCATAGCTATCTGTACTTGTAATGGCCCAGCTTGTGGATTAATTCTACTTGCACTTGGTTTGTTACGGAAATCTACATGCTAGATTACTTTTATGTATATTTTATATTTCTACTTTTTGTGCTTTTTCCCCTTATCCTGTGTAAAGTGCGTCAAGATATTCTCTTATGTATTAATGCTATATAAATTTATTGTTATGATTATTCATAATATTACTGTTAATAATATTATTAATAATAATATAATATTATATCAATAGTATTGATATCAATATTTATTAATAATATCAATAGTATTAACAATAATCATATTCATGTTATGTTGTTATTATTATTACTGCAAGATTAAGTACTCGCACTTATTCTGAGAGCCTTGTAATTAAACTGGTTTTATTCATGCCAAAGTGAATTGTACTTGTATTGGCATTAATGGTGTTGTACTGGTACTACAAGATTGTTTGTATTACCTAGTTCCTTCAATTTGTGTCCTGATGAGGATATCCTTCTAACCCCCCCTCCCTTTATCCCAACTCCCCTCCCCCAACATTCCAACAAATCTCTCGTCTCCATTAGTTTCCATGCTCTCCCATCTCACACAAAAGTATATAAAACTCGACCACAGCTTTCCTCGGCAATGTCACAACTTTTCTCAAATTATGCATTGTGTATTATAAGCTGGTATGGATCTATAAAATTCATAGTTTCCCAAACAGACGCTTATTCTTGTCCCTATGAGCCTTTCTGCCTTTCAACGTAATGAGAAACAGTCAAATCTTACAAAGCCAACAAGAGGAAAACCATCAGGATTGTACCAATCACCTTGTGCTGAACTTAACAGTTTGTTCTGAACTTCAAAGTCCACTTTGTAATAAATTTAAAATCAAGTGCTCATTACGGTGAACTGAATCGGACATATTCAAAACTGTACTCAATCACGGGGTTCATCAAGATTTCTGACAAACAGAAAATGTCCCTGATGTTACTGCAACAGACACAGTAACAATTGCAGCTTCTGGCAAAATACCCTTCCAAAATCTCTCTAAAAAAAAAGAAAAAAAGAAGCTTAATACTTGTATTTCCCTAATCATCTACCAAGAATGCTTTCAAAGAACATAACTTACAATGCCAAGATAACAAAGAAAATGTTTGCTGACGTTTCTACTACATTTGCTACACTGAATGTGTACGCTTGAAAGTCTACCTAATTATTATTTGATTATTATTATAATTTTTTTTTTAATTAAAACATTTTTATTTATACTACTGGAGTGCTTCTTTATTTTGAAGCCTTATACTCTTCACAACAGATCATACACAAACGTTTCTATCCACTTGAATGAAACTTGCAGAAAAATCGTAGAGCGACCTACCAGTAAATATCGCCATAAAAATATTGGTGGGCTGAAAATAGGGAAATCCAATAGATCTAGATAATGTATAGGATTATTCAACCTGCAAGAAATCCCGCAAACATTGCCATGCAAGTCACCACGAAACTATATGTCCTTAAATATTGCAATGCAATATCCGACAGTTGGCTGTGTGTAATAATGCAGTGCAGATGTACAGCCCAACTGTAATAAACGAATAGGTTGACCATGGTCCGTGAAATTTTTCCTCTGTGTAAGATATGCAACTTAGGTAGTCAGTTAACAGTATCAGTAAACAGACAGTTCCATATTGTTTATTATGTATATTGTAGTTTTTATGTAAATTCAATACTAAACCGAAATATAAAATCATATTATAAAATCAATTGCCCATTACTGGTCAGAGGAGGGCTTCCATAAACACCACTAATTAATGTTAATTGGTCAAAGTAATTATCCATTCAAGAATGCAACTCAAGGTACCAGTGTACAGTTTTCCATCAAGTCCACTATAGGAAGTCCATATTGAAACTTACACTAAGATCCAAATGAAAGTACAATTTATACATTTGTTGTGTGGGTTAAACCCACACAACAAATGGTCCAACATATTTAAGCACCTAATTAGCTGGCCCATAACTATTTACAACAGTCACATATTTCAGGCCTGATCGTGACAATGCAAAAGTAACAAATATATGTTCATCTGCTATGAAAAGTATGGTAGGTCTAGGATAAAATTTATGTTCATTCTGAAAATTAGCAAAACATTTCACACAAAAGTTTGCAATTTTTTGTTTACCACAAAACTGATAAGTGTTTTTAAGTTTCCATACAAACAGTTTACTCAATAATTTGAGATGTTATTTGGCAAACACACAAAAGAGGTTTTTTTAAAAGTTATCTGCCATGCTCTCCAATATTCTGAGTGCAAAGATGCAGAGGTGTGGAGATGGGTGAGTGAGGAGGGAGGAGTGATGGCAGGTGATTCCAGATTGAAGCTTCTTGAAAGATTTAAATTAATGTGAGATATGTATAAAACATAACAAGTGCAGATGTAAACAATGACCAATATTTTATTTTCTCAAACCCCCTCATTTCCTAACCCACCATATGTCAGAAAATTTATACTTTTCAATGAGTGTGTGTATCAATTATCAAGAATAGGGCTGCAGTGTTACGTAGCCTTTTTATCAGTGAAGAATGTACTGGGTACTAAAATTATAGAAACTTTCTAAATGATGTAATAAATGCCAAGAAAGCTGGTACAAGAAATGATCATTTTATCAAAGGCCAAAGCTACAAACCTTCTGTTAGCAGGCTCAGCAATATGGTTAGTCTTGAGTGTGATTTTGTGCACTGCATATATGAAACAATCCTATACAATTATGCATATCAGAAAGTCATGGTACTATGTTACAAAGAAATTTCAATTCATTCATGTATACTACACGTATTTATTCATTTAATAATTTCAAAGTATTGGAGAACAATATGTTAATATATGAAATGACGTTACCAGCTGTTTTGAAATCATGTTGTATAAATGGATCACCAAACCAGTTGGTTATATCTCAATGTGTAGAGGGATGTGCATAATTGTAATTAAAACCCATCTGCTTTAAATCCTCTAATGATGATGATATCAAGATGTGCTAATTGATGAATTTTGAAGAAAGTTTGAGAAACTAAAGAGCAGAAATCAGGATAATCCCAAAGTGTTCAGGGTGTTAAAATGACTGGACAAAATTTTGAATATACAGAGCAGAAGTCGGACTAATCCAAAAATGTCTACAGACGCTATGAACACATGAGCACGACATATTCCTTTTGACATGTGACTTGAAATGACGACTGCACAAGGACCTTCCCGTTTCCAATGAATGTTACAACTTTAGGCTGAAGAAATTTACATTTCAGCTTAATAAAGAACTATCATAGCATATCTTTGCCTTATGCTTAATTTTGTATCAATACGTACTGCTTTTTCTTCCCCATTTACTTACTTCTGTAAGGTCACTACTCTAGCAACTTTTTAAGTTTTTTTTTTGGTAATTTTGTTGTCGTCATCAATCAATAATAAAGATTCCATTGATCATAACTGTCTGTAATGTTTCCTTTCCAGATTAACTAGATTAACAGAAAGAGTATACTTTTCATATAATTACATCAATGTTTTGCATCCTTAAACATTCCATATATGTTAGCGGATTCCTCAATAACATGACATATACCCCTTGGAACCATATACACCAACCGCCCTCCCTTTGAATTCCTCCGCTGTGCACTCATGCCACTACTACACATTACTGCACACATAGAGCTCTGATATAGACCTGCACACAGTCTGTAAATTAAACAGGCCATTTGTCTATAGATCCCATGACAGCCCTCTATTGATGACACAGATAGCTTCCAATTTCTTTTGATTTCGGGTTTTTCCACCTATTCAATTCAGTTGCTTTAATAGTTAAGACATTGAGACCTATAAATGCAGGTTAACAGTCGCCCACCCCATTCAATGTCCCTCAACCAAATCATCTCTATGAGGTAATACATAGATCTACTTAACTATTTGCATGTCAATGGTGGTTCGGAGGTGAGCTGGTGAATTATCAATAGAGCTACAGCCAAGCAAAACTGGGTTTTTAAGAAGACCAGGGGTAATTCATGGGACCAAGTGATTATTGTGCAAGATTGTTTGCTCATCAATAGGGCTTATTTGCATAAACTGGCAAACATAATTACTTTCAGGGCAACCAAAAGAATTCAATGAAAAGACAGTTGAAGTTTTGTCCAGATTATTGACTAACTTTGTAAAGTGCATTTTAGGTAGACTGGCAATGAATACAAGGGAAAACAATAGAGTGGGTGATACAAGGAGCCTGAGCAAGGATACATAGGTAACACCTAATGGTTTTAACACCACGCACTGACACAAGGAAGAAATTAGACACTTTACAAGAAAGATGTACACACAGTGAATTAACATGTAGCACATAGCCATACTACTGATACCACAGAAAAAAAAACATTTGGATGGTATTAGGGATGATTGTGGGAATAATATGAAAAGATCAGGGATGACTGGCTTTTTTAAGGGGGGGGTGGAGGGGAAGGATATAAATGAAAGTGGATTTTCTTAGAATTATGAGGCAACTTTATAAACAATCTTTACCAATAACTGTTTACTCAAATTACTTCAAATGAAGAGCTCTTTTCATTGAACAATTCTGTATGAATACTCATACATGAGCTGGACTCCATATCTCTCTCTACTGTAACTATCAATGAATGATAGTAATGACACTGTCTTGTATACTAAATCCCCACCTATAGGTAATATCACTGCTTGTTTCTATCTATGTACAGTAACACATATAGTTTGTATATATATAAAAGGTTGTTTATAGCACACATGATCTAAATACTCCATTTATTCAAAGTGTTTCTTTTCTTGATAATGCATTCACCTAAAAAAAATTGAAATTCACTATAAGAAGAAGTCTTGTAATTCATCATACTAAAATCTGAAATTAACAATAAATAAAACAGTACACTTAAGGCCATTGGTTCAAATTCCAATGCTTTATAACATAAATTGAGACAAATCATGGCTGATGTTATTTCTGTATTTCTGCTTCCCTTTTGTGTTGATATATGTATGTATATATTGAATATGGTATATATGGTATATATATATGGTATATATATATACGGTATACATATATATGATATGTATATATGTACATAACTTTATACACATATATATGTATATATCTATATGTTTATATCTATATCTATATATATATATGTTTATGTATATATATCTACAAATATATGTATATATATATATATATATATAGATATAGATATATATATAGATATATATATATATATATATCTATAGATATAGTTATATATACATA
The DNA here is from genome assembly GCA_020650975.1 of Apostichopus californicus. Classification (NCBI taxonomy): domain Eukaryota; kingdom Metazoa; phylum Echinodermata; class Holothuroidea; order Aspidochirotida; family Stichopodidae; genus Apostichopus; species Apostichopus californicus. Next base: position 11,699 of record JAIPMN010004050.1, on the reverse strand, counting down.
TATAGTTATACATATATATATGGTTATATATAGGCAAAGTGGGGCTGGTATGTATATCATGGTGCATTCATTGTTATATTTTATATGTTACATATTGAGTGATCTGTTGGTCATGTCTAAGCAATACAGCTGGACAAAACGGTCAATGTGTAACTTTCCCATAAATTACATGTAAACAAACATTCAGTTGTCTGTGTAGTCTCTATATGACATTTTTATTGATCATGATGATGTATTTTGGCCAGACAAACAACCCCTTACATACCATTAAAAGATATCAAATAGGTGTATCCTCTTTCATGCATTTGTGGGACAAACTAAAATTCATGCAAAACTGTAATGGGGTTGATGCATCAAGAACATAATAACATTAGCAACAGTAGCATAAAAAACAACAATAACATCAAACAGTTACACTTTCTTAGGCTCCAACCATTGTATTCTGTGTTAATAAAAAATGTCCATTGTATTGGTTACAAAATAGATCTTTGAACTATTATTTCCTTCTGTGTTTATTATGCTTATATCTTTATCTGCAAGGACTCAATTTCAATTTTATTATTGATTTAAAGGGGTAGTGATAGGGAGGTACAATGTTGCATCCCATTATATGAATATACTGTACAATGAGAAACAAAGGACTCCTTTTCAGGCTAGCTTGTACTGCACATTTACAGATTTTCAATGGATTGTTTTCAATCCTACAAATTTCCAACAATTTCTCCAGAAAAGAAAAGAACAGATAACATCGTGTACCCTAACAGCCATTTATAAACAAAGTTTCATGTCCACTTCCATTGACCTTTGACCCCAACATGGTTTGCAAAGATACACATGCGCTAAATCGGTAGAACTCAAATAGCCAATCCCTAGACCTCTTTACTTCAAATCAACATTTAGAAGTAAAAGTTGTGTCAAGCTTGCAGGTAACGTCTTTCCCCTCTCATTCACAAAACTAAACTAGGCCTTCTCGCCTTCGTCTTCTTACGAACTACAATGCTTTTCATAGAGCCAAAATTTATACCCCAAAACTTGAAAGAGAACCCTCAGAGGCCTTGCCGTTGGATTTAAGCACTCTCCTTGCGAGATTCATTCACTCCGCCTTTAGAGAGGCTCCTCGTTCAAAGTAACCGCATTCTCACATTCCGAGTGAGACGACACACTAAAAATGGACTAAACCTACCATAAATTGAAACAGTCTGGCTTAGTAATCGAATGCTGAAAAAGGGGATGAAATAGGGAGCAGATATTTCTCCAAGGTTACGATAAGGTGGACATTTTCTTTATATATAAGGACTAAAATGAACTGACAATTCTGCACTAACATACCGAGCGCTATTCTGACAAAATATGTCGATGGGAAGAACAAAAAAAAATTTAAAGATCTAAAATGAGAATCTTAACCCTTTAATTATAGTGAAAAACATTAGCTGATTAAGGCCAAATAAATATAGCTAAGGAAAGTCAAGACACACACGTACGCACCAGTAAATAAGATACAAGAAAAAAACAGTAATATTTCAAGGTTGAAAGTTATTGAAAAACTTACGCAAAAATAGCATGTAACTGAAACTCACTCACCTTGCCCAAACATTGCCGCCAATGAGTCGTAAATTTCACCTTCCAAAAAAAAAATGTCTACGAATTTCAGACAATATTTTTGCAACTAGTTTTGATCAGACTCTCCGCTAATCAGACGGGCGATTTTTTTTTCTTTTTTCCTATTTCTCTGCACCCCCAAAAAAACGTTACGAGAGAGCCATTTCTGCTTCCCCTTCGCTATTTGCTATCGCCGCCGTGCACCTCAACCAGGCAACACCTACTTTGTGAATTACCAAACACATTCAACAAATGATCAACTAATTATGAAGAGCAGCAAAGCTAACATGCTGAGTAGAGTAGGCCTGACTATACTGAATCATTACTTTTTACTCACATTACTCCTATCCTACTACTACTACTTCTTCTTCTACTACAACTACTGTATGACGCAGGACACCCCTACTTGGGCCCCAACAAATCCATTTGGCTAGCTATGATTACACAGTCCTCATTCACTCACAATGATGATATATACATACACATGCATGCAATATCTCTCTCTCTCTCTCTCTCTATATATATATCTATATATATGCATGTACCGCTATGATGAGCAGTACCACACTTCCCAACTGTTAATGAAATCTCCAAACCACTACTATCTCAAATATGATTTGCACAGGTTTCCGTTTGTCTTCGGCAGGCCTCGTACTACACTGGACTGACCAGCGGACAGACCTGCCAGACAGGATTGTTAAGGTGATTCAAGGGCAATTCTTTTTATAGCCTGCTGCTGCTGCCATCAGGCCATGGTCAAGGTAGATTTATGAAGTGATAAGGTGGACATTGCCGTCTGGGTCAATACCCTTACACACTTGTTGAGTTCACTCAATGGACAATCGAGGCAGACAAATATTAGATAGGAAGTTTTGTAAGATGAAAAGTGAGGGGAAAATAAAAATTGTTTGGCCTACCTGTCTAGTTATGGTGGTGGTTGTTCTAGCCAATGATTCAGTTAAATGAATGGTGGTATATAGTAGTGCAACTGAGTAGTACTATAGCATCAGGTATGAAGTGGGGTAGGGCAGTGTCACACCGTGTCTCATTATCTTTTCCTGTTCACAGTTACTTCTCTAAGAAGCTAAGCTCTCTATTGTTCAGCTCCGCTTAACTATCCAATGAAAAGGGGTTTTTAAGACTTGTTTCTATTAAGCAGTGCCAAAGCTGCAGAATGAGTGGAGTGTTGCAATTGTCTCCAGCAATTCCCAATCTCCGTCAAGATAATGAGCAATGGGTACAGATAAAAGAAGGGCTTTCCTTACATGGCTGATTTTTTTTTTAAACTTTCCTTTTATTTTACTCTGGGTTTGAATCTTGTTATAATGGATGACTATTCAAATCAGTTGGGTATTTTAAGAAGGGATTATAAAAGACAAAAGGGAGTCTCTTTGAGTTGGAGACTAACTACTTGTGCAGGGCAGAGGAAAGTAAATACAATGGAGGAGAGTAATCGTGTTGACAATTTAGGCTTTGGATGAGGAGGATTCTGGATGAATAGAACCAAGATGGATTCTGAAGGATGAAGCAAGGTTTCTTCGGGTGGGCTTATCTGCATATAAAACACATTCCTTCACTTAAAGTAAATTAGGTTTGGAGTGGTTATGTCATCAAGGCAGCTTGGACAACCGAGAAAGGAAAGTAATGAGGCATTAAGAGTAAACAGTCTAAGATGAAGAGAGGGGTGCTGTATGATGACACTGAGAAAAACACTAGAGAGTTGTGAACAGGGGAGGATGATGACATTTAACAATTAAGGCTTGTTCGTTAGTTTGAAATTACCAAAAGTGCAAACGAGACTGGGGGGGTGGGGGGGGTGATGATATTATAAATGAACTGATCTAGGGATGTGTATGCCAAAAACTGAATTTGAAAGCCAGTTTTTATAGTATTTTTATTTTTAATGTATTTAATTAATGTGATGTCACATAGTTAATGTGTGTTCTAATGTGATTATCAATCATGGTGGTATTCTACCATGCATGGTATGAACCAAAATATTAATTCAGCTCCTTCTAATGAAGAATGGCTCACTTAAGAGACTACGAAAGTAAGATACATCTGGTCTGAGTGATCGGTTCGTAATTTTCTTTTTCATAGAGTGAGCTTTTTTTTCTTAAACTTGTGAGATAGCCCATTCCACCCCATCCCACCCACCCTCACTAACACCCCACTTCACTCCCACCAAATATCATCTATTTGTACAATGTAAAATTATTATCAATATTGGTTTTGTGGCATTTTCGTTATTCAACTTTTGCTATTAATGAATTTATTTATGAATATGAATTAATGAATACTTTAACACAGCATTTTTACCATACATGTAAAGATTGGCATGGCCAATAAGAATCCACCAAAGTTACTTCAAATTAAGCACAAAAAAGAGAAAAGTTATCACTGTATGTAGGAATTTGGGAAGAGGAGAGACAGATGGGGATAAGTAGATGAAACCTTAACTTTTGAAATGGACCACCATTAATTACAGAACTCAAAGATCCTTCAAATTATTACTAAAAGATTCCAATTATTACATTTGCTTCACTTCCTTGTCTTTACTTTCTGTACAGTCTTATCTGAAATCACTGACCAGCTAGCCGCACATTATGTCCTATGTAAGGTCAATTTTACATTTTAATTAAACAGGAACTTAGTCTAAGCGTCCATTTCTATTCAAGCTACTGAAATTGTCAGTTTGTACCATAAGTGGACTTGAAGCAAACAGGTGTGATGTCATAGTTGCCTACAAACTAAATAATACTTTGATTTACATCTCACTCTGTTATTTTGACCTTGGATTGACTAGTTGGAATCTAACTTTACCTTAAGGGAGATATGAAGATTAACAATATTGAACCAATCACTTGGAAGAAACTTGGAAGCCAATTAAAAAAAATTTAAAAAAATAAATGAAAAAATTGTCAATGCGCATCTATGACATCATTCCTACTTGCTTCAAGTTCACATTTCATATCAACAGAGCAAATCAATTTTTTTTTTTTGGCTTTTTTTGGCTTTTTTTTTGTTGGCTTTTTTCAAAAATAGTACACTGGGTCTGCATGAATAAAAATTTCATGAGGATGCTTAAAAATTGTATTTCTTCCATCAGTCACAAAAAAAGTCACCCTTGGACTATCCTCTGAAGCAACATGAATGGGAAAATGCTATCCTCCTCTCCATATCCCCCCCCCCCCCCCATCCTCAACAATCACATATTTCAGAGTGGTTGTTAAGGCATGTTACTAACATCATGTAGCTTTACAAACAAACAATCAAATTCACCATCCTTATGTTACTTGTAGTCCAACATCTGGAATTTGGAACTGTAACTTGACAACTGTGTTAAACTACAAGATTCATTTTAACTATTGTACACATTTATGTATCCATATTCTAAAGGTACATAATTTATGATTCTTAGTGGTACATACTTTGTAACTTAGTTGCCCCCTTCTGACCGTTCTCTCCTCTTCCTCCCCCCCACACATTTCAGCCCTCTGATTCCAGCCCCACATCCCCTCCCACATCCCCTACCACATAAGCCTTTCCTCACAAATGACTGCTGTGGACACCTTTATAAGACGTGCATATTGTCTTTATACCATACTAACCTTCTATAATACTCATATTTACACATAGACAAAATACGATACATACAAATCCAAGTTTTCACTGGCCTATATAAATTTCTTGATCACAAATATAGCCATCTCTTAATTAAAATGAGCAACTGCATATTGAATATACTTGCAGCAGTGTATTACCAGCCTGACCGACCGCGCTGTATTGATGACAACGGTCAGGCAGTGCGTCTAATGTTTCACCTCTCTGAGGGTAATTCCAATTAGGATTCGTGAATACAACCACAAATAATAACAGTACTACTCAATAAAGCTTCATCTCTGGACATAAGCTATCTGGTTCGTATTTTGCCTCTCATTTCTCACACCAATTACAATTCTGTTGTTTTTCCTTCATTTCCCCCGTTTTCTCGGTCAGTATTTCTGATGCATTCAGGCCTTGACCCAAACGGTGATGATCTTTTTTTTTTCCCTTATTCTTTTCTTCTCTTTCGTTTTTTAATACGATAGTAGCTGAAATAGAGACTGTTCCCTCCTCATTCGAGGACTGAGTACTCCCCATCCGAGCAACAACTTTCTGTAACTCCAGAAAATTTATTGATCTGACAAATGGAATTGGAAAGGTTGCTAATGGGCTCCTGCTAATTGCTCAGGGTGAGAGTAACGAGGTAAACCGAACATGCCTTTGATATCAGATGACGAACCCACTTTGAACTAGAATCAATAGCAGAATTCTCATGACACAGTTTTGGCCAAATGTTGATTTATGCCCACGTGCAATCATCATTTTTCATTTTCTTTAAAAGGCTCAGAGATAATGAGGGGGTACAAAATGTTAAACGAGGAGTCTTTAACAAAAAGACAGAAACAACTCTTTCAGTAGTTTTTTTTCTGGAGAGATTGATGATTAAAATCTAAGAATCCTGACATGAAATTTCACCCCAAAACTTTTCATTCTTTTTAGAGAAACCGAAGCAAAATATACAAATTTCATTGATCGTTCAATCTTAGAAATCGTTGCTTGAAACTATGTCAGGTCAATAGTAAATTGACCATCGATCAATAAGTTGAGATATGAGAGGGCCTTATTCCCAGTTCTGAGTCAAAATAAATATTATCTTCAAATCAATCATACGGAGGGTCCAATTCCACTTCGACTCAAAACCCTTTAACTGAAATCAATCTTGGACAAGTCTCCATATTCCAAGAGTCTGTAAAGCAACAACTAAGACAAATGAGCTGGACATCATGGGAGGGTGGGGGGGGGAGGTGAGGCAAGGGAGGGGTGGGAGAACTTGTTGAGCACTTTTACTTGTCTTTGGTCCTGGAGATTAATGTACCTGAATTCCGGACACCGAGGGAAATGCTATGTCTACAAAAGCCTGCCACCATATGAGTTCCAAGATATATTCTAGCTCCCTTAATAATGACGGTCTGATCAGTTCTCTTCTCGTTGCGCACCAGAGACTCCAAATTGGAACACAAGCCTTCCTAACTAAATGAGTAACTAAGATTAATATTCCATTCTCTGTCATAAACTCAACAGTACAGATAAAAACAAACCCTTAAATAATCAGCAGTTATTTTTACGACGCTTAAGCGACCACAAATGTGGGAGAAACCTGCAAGGGCTTATGGATTACAACTTACACGTCGGGTGGCTTCCAATTCAACATTTTAACTCAAATTTGGAATCTTTTCAATTTAGAAAGTCATTTCAGATGGGAAAACCGTAGATTGCTCTTGGATGAAAAACCCACCTATGACCCAGCCGGGAATCGAACCCTGAACCTCCTGATTGCTAAGCCTCATTGCTTCAAATGCCACCGCCTTTATCCACTCGGCCACAGCACCGGTAACCCTTACCTCCAGAAATAGAGAAATTTAAGTTTGTACAAATCAAGAACTCAATTCTCAATGTGATGGAACTTTAAAAGGGGAAATTCTGAATGAGACATCAGTTTTTACTTCTTCCCTCCTTTCTCATCCCTCCCCCTTCCCCTCCCCTTCCCCCCCCCCCCACCTTGCTCTCTAACAGTACGATAGTACCATCATACATAGCTAAACTAATTTACTCTGAGGGTCACTGCTTGCTCTCACCCTCAGAACTATTTCCACTCTTTGAGTCAAATATTTCCGATATAGTTTTCTCTCCCGTCTCTTGTTTTCGTTTCGTTCCCTTAAACAACGATACTCAAATCACTGTGCAAAGTCTTTACACATTCCGTACGAACACCCAACCCTTCCATATTTATTTTCTGTTTTGAAGATGGGGGGGTTTGGATTTTTATAGTTTTCTGTAAATTTTGTGCAGAGAATTAATTTAAAGTGCTGCTGCTTGACTTGAAGTATTGACAGGCTCCCCTAAACATTGAATATGATGGACCAAGGAGCCTTAAGTCATGTCTGCGGAGTTAGCCTTAAAGTTATATTCCAAAGACAATTCCAACTATTAGACAGAAACAGCTTCTATGTAGTACGACATTAAAACAGAACATTACGAGCGGAACTATACTCCACTACATGAGAGAAGACACCAAGTCTTGGAGAAGGGAAGGGGAGGGGGAAGGAGTAGGCATAGGAGGAGGGATAGGAGGAGGGATAAACATTCCATATGTATGTCACAATATAATCTTGAATTTTATCAGCAGAGTCCACAGATTAGCATTCAATGCCAGTGTTAACTGATAGAATATTTTCACTGAAAAGGGAGGGAGAATGAGCACGACAGATGGGGGTGGGTGGAGGGGTGGGGCAAGGCGTGTGGGAGGACGAAAAACAAACAGCTGATTAAAGAGAAAGGGACATGTAGAGATTTCATCGCATCTTATAAATAGATTCTTCTTCACATGGAGAAATAAACAATACTAATCAAGGCACAGAGTAGGTCTACATACATCTTAGAGCAGTACCAAAGCTGTATCGAATACTTTACTACTAGAATCCCCAATGCAGTGTAGTTAAGGTTAATGGGACTAGAAACTATTAACACTACTGTCCTCCTTATCTGCTTGCTTATAAATTCAAACATGCCATCAATCAACTAAATCATTCGATCAAAGCTGAGGCAGACAAACAAACTACTCCTTCTGTCAATCGTTCAATCAACTGATCAATCAATCCATCAATAGACAACTTTTCCCACTTTTTGGGGTTTCATAGTTTCATGCAGTGTTAATACTGGACGGAAAATAAGCAAACACTGGCACTAATTTGGCCGAGTAATTAAAGTAGCACTTCCAATTCAGATCCAAGAACTAGAAATCACAAAACGAGTCTTAAAACTAATAGGTGGCATGTACGATGAACACAAACTCATCATACAATATGTTATGTACATGTTGTCTTAATTAATCTAATTTATTCAAAATACAAATTTCCACGGACGGATAAAAATCATCCATCACATTACACTCATTTAGATGAAATCGAATCATTCCTGCTTTGATCTCTATTTTTCTTGTTAGCGCAAAAAGTCACTGTGACAATATGATCCTAATGTCACCATGGCGATTAATTATCTTCACAGCCCTTTCATATCGGTGGAAGGCACCGTAGTGTTTGCTTGTCGACAGAAAAATTTCATAAACTTAACCCAGATTCCCTTAACTTGGTAAATCACTTCAAATTAACAACATTGCGAATCTCTCGCTGGATTCTTGAAAGACCTAAAGAATCTATGACTGTTTTGTTCATAAAGCAACAAACTGGTTCGCTAATAAAACAGAAACAAACAAAAACCCCCAAAAACACGGAAACAAAATGTTTTCTATGGACATTTAAACAACCCAGATAAAAAAAAATTAGCCAAATAGCCATTTCGATTTTCATGTTGGAAAAACAATTCAAACGAGAAGACAAAATAGAAAGAAAAAGCTGATTCACAATGAAATTAGGGTAAAATAAGAAAAAGTAGGAAAAAATAGAAAAACAACCATCAACGGTATTTAACTAAACTGTTGTTTCAGAGGTAATTTTGCAAAAGCTCAAAAATCAATTCAATTTAAAAAAATTTCCTCCATCAAGCAATCACAATATGGTGACCTACATTGCATTAACATCGGGTAATTATATTTAACTCGCTACAAAAATATGTTGTCACAAAGCATGTTAAACCTTTCTTTACATCTATCAATTTTTTTAACAAAAATCAGAAATAGTTTTCACACTCCACTTGAGTTTAATAAGACTTTTTACAAAGGTTTTACTTCAGACAAGATTTGGAAAGGTAAAATTGGCACCTTTCAAAACCAATTTTGTTTATTAAAATATACAAAATTTCATTTGCATATGTCAATAAATGGCTGTGAGGATTCTATGCCAATGCTTGTTTCATTGCTCACCTGAAAGTAGACCGCTTTACAACCAAGAAAAGATAACAATTTGATCTACAGCAGTGCAGCGTCTAAGGAAATAGATGGCGCTCTTTCAAAAATGAGCAAACGGCATAAACTAAAATATGAAAACAGAGATCAGGCAGCCAAGGTGAGAATGGTTGGTAAGTACTGTTACATGAAGTTACTTACCATTAAAAACTTCCTAGTTGAAGGGCGAATATTTTACAGATTGTTATATTCTATACCGACTTTATCACTGTAATGCACTGAGGGTGATGAGGGCGAGCCATCTTCTTTGAATGTTTTCAGACAGTTTAAACAAGAACAGACCCCGTGGGTTTTTGATGCCTACCCCCAAGAAAAAGGTGGGGTTCAAATGATATGGCTTTCAATGAAGTACACTGTAGGCACACTCTACTTTCCTATACCAAGTGAAAGTTGCATGAGATCTTTCAAGATATGCAGAGGAGATTATTCCATCTTCGTACTCCTTTACATCATCCACCCTGTCCAGTAGCATTCTCTGACATTTGGAAATGGGAGGAAAGGCACAGCAAATTGAGAGCAGCATTTGGAGGCCTGCCAAATGGTGTGTGTAAAGGGGAAATTCCCCCTGCAGCCTTGTGGTTTCTATCGTTTTCGGCTTCAAAACTGCAAACTTTGGAGGCAGCTATAGGCTAGAAGTAAATAATCAGTCAGACTTATATCATTTTTGGACATGGCAACTTCACCTGGGGGGGGGCACCAAAATTGGGGAGGGGGAGGGCATGTTATGTGATTAGTGGATGTTTCTCTACCAAAAAGTCCTCAATCAATTTTAATACTAAAGCTTATGATTCTACAGTAAGGAACCCCTTCATTCAATTTGGCTATATATTAAGTATGTGTTAGATAGTCATAACATTCAGTTTGTTTCTTCCTCTGTAGAGAAGATATTGCCTCTTTAAGGGAAGTGGAAAAGAGGGGTAGAGGGAGGAGGGAGGACGGAGGATGGTAAAGGGGTGGAAAAAGGGAAGATAGGGGTGGAGGGATGGGAAGGGAGGTATAGGAATAAGAAGGATAATGAAGAATAACCACAGGACTCATATGCGGCAATGAACATTTTGTTAACCATTTAGGGAATATTTGTTTACCACCTGCTACTGCATTTACTTTTCTTTGGTGGTGGGACTGAGATGGGAAGAGAAACTTCTTTCGAATGATGCATTGTTAACACACATGCATTAGTTACTACTTCAGCGTAACTAACATTACCTGTGGGGGGAGATGGTGGGGGGGGGGGAGGAGGCAATACATGAATGAACAACTTAAAACTGGAGTTCATTCCACTTTTCAGATTTTTGGTATAAGGATGTCATACAGCTATCGGTGGTAAACATGTTCACAACTAAGGTAAATAAAACCGTCCAGGTTTTTTAAAGGGCTGTATAACTCTCTGTTTGATATTTTCAGGTTTGTGTATGGCAGCTCTTAGCATGATCCTAAAGCTAAATGAAGTCCAGAAAGCTTATAGGAGCTTGCATATATTGCCCATTATAAACTTAACATATTAACAACATGACACACTTCTTGTGAATTTTTCTACCAAAACCGTATAACAGTATCTCCATTTGCACCAGACGATGCAATGTGCCACAACATGGACACAGGATGAAGTGAAGTGTCTTATACTCAGAAGGGTGCAATTGCTGATAATGAGCCTTTTTGGGAGTTTATGTCATAACACTTCTAACCCTGACTCTAGTTCCTATATTTCCTCTAAAAATATAGTTCCCACTGGAAAGATGTTGTTGCTCTTTTCGATGTACACAAACAAATACTACAAAGGTGTCAAACTTGTTTTTTACTGTACCGGAACAAAACATAACATTACAGTCTGTTCTAACATGAAGTTATGACTGATGGGACATGTTATTCTCCTAAATTATAAATGAAATCGACAATCAAGAGTTAACAAATATCTAAACCAAATACCATACTATAATATATATATATGCAAGAACAAGCAGCGATCATAACGATTACATGATAACAACAGAGTTACATCACACTGTGTCAATGTGGGGTCTAATTCACCAGGCAATATACAAATTATAAACTAGACTCAAATCATCATAAAAGTACATTTCTACTGCATCCATTCATCTACTTTAAATAAGTTTATATATATATATATATATAT
>JAIPMN010004048.1:7201-21579 GCA_020650975.1 Apostichopus californicus | reverse complement strand
TCATGTCCTACAACACCCTCTCCATGTGCGGCTTGGTCCTTCTTTTATCGTCCTATACTACACATTCTTCATCTCTCGGTGTCGACTTGTCTGTACCTTGTGTACCAATTAACACTCGTCTCCATTCGACCGATATGTTGAATGTATGTGGCCTATATAATGAATATACGACTAAGTTGATAAATTCTATTGTAGGGATGGAAATTGTTGTTAGCTCTATTCCCACGAAGTTTCGAAACAAAAACAAACTAACACCAACACGTCCAGGCGCGTAGCCAAGGGGGGGGGCGAAGGGGGCAGCCGCCCCCCCCTTGAGCATATTTTTAAAAAATTTTTTTAATGTTTTTATGATATCGCTCGTAATTTCAAAAGAGAAAGTGCTAAGATGCAACTTACACGGCCTGGGAAGTGCCATTTCCAGCGATCTGGGAGGCATTTTCAGCCAAAATTTTCTTGTACGCTTCGCGACAACCATGGTGGCGCTACGCTTAGATAGTGTGCGATGCCATATCTACGGCTCTGAAAATTTTTCTACATTTTCGCCCCCCCCCCCCCCTTGGCAAATTCCTGGCTACGCGCCTGAACACGTCTTTGTAAACCATCTTAAGAGATTTTTTTTTACAAGCGTTAGGAATTCAGTCTAAGAAGATCTTGTATTGACACATTCGTGAAATTTCGACTAAACCAAAATAGTATGCACTTTGCCTTGTTTCCTTATTTATCACAACAAACGTCGCACCTTTGTACCTATGTAATTTGACCCTTGACGTTAAATCTTAAACTCCCCATTGTCTTGATATCTTTACATCACATGAAAAGTTCCTAAATACTTAAGTTATCAATGTTCGTTCTCTATATGAGCAGCTAATCAGTAAGAAATGAAGAGGTACTTGGAATCGATTTGCACTGTTTGCCAAATGTTTACCGAAAGTAAACATCGCGGATGTATACACCTATCCAATATCAAAGAACCAACATGAAGTCTTGGATGAATTTGTCGTAAAAAAATCCACAATAACGAGGTAAGTTTAAGGTACCGTCCTTCTCTTAGATAGTTTGACTCAAGAAAACAAACAGGGAGCTGCGATTTTCAAGAGTATTTATCACTATACTGGTTGATGGAAAAACTCGTCACAAGAGACGGTTGTTAACATGTAATTTACTGATGTATTGTACGTATATATGAAACTTAGTGTCATGTTATGTCACCCTTAGCCTATACATGCATATAGAGGGCAATATAATGACTAGCTATATACCTCTCATTGTGAAAGACATGCTTTGTTATTTCAGGAAGTATTTTGTTATATGCAAGAAGTTCTCCGATACAGAAATAGTAAGGGACCAAAGGGTAGGGGTAGTGAGTGTCCTGACGTTTAACCATTTAGGCAACTTCCGTTTATATTGTATATATATATACTAGGCTATATCACTATACACGATAGTTTATAATCGCTGACTTTTATTATCAGTTACAACCATGTTTCATTTTCTCGAACTCCCTAATTGTAGACTATATATATACTGAGGGCGTCGAAACAGGGTTGAACCTGGAGTGTTGGGCACAACTTTTTAAGGGGCATTTTCATACGCCACTTTGATTTGAGGGGGAAGACGACATTATCACCTCGAAAATTCACACTAAAATCCAATAGTTTGATTGTTTACACTGAAAGAACACTATTTAATTGATCAAGTTTAAACAAGAGGGCAATTCTAAAAAAAAAAAACAATAGAGCCCCTATAGTTTTGAAATGGCTGTACGTTACTCGTTGATGTACTTATTCAATAGTTAAATTCTTCAATTAGGCAAAAGAGTATTACTCTTTATCCCATGTTTCCCGATGCTCAAAATTACCCCCGGACATCCTCATTGATCACAAACTCTCGGGGAGGAGGGGAGGGGGTGGTCTCCTGATCCCCTTCCATCCTGAAACCTGGCTACATATGTCTTCCCTATAACTTTCCTTGTATTACATATTTGTACTCAATGTGGGTTGAGTATACTATTTAGTTGTATGTTTTGGTCTTTCAAGTCCTCTCGGCGTGATATTTGCTAAGCATCATGTTATTGATGTAGGCCTATATATAAGGTTTTCTTACGTGCGTTAAGGAGAAGAAACTTACCTACTCTACTAATTACCAATGGTTTCCGCAAAGAGAGGAAAGGATCAATCACTGCTATAGATGAGTGGTTTGACAGGAAGATATAGAAGGTCCCATGCACATGCCAATTGATTTAATCGTTTTATTTTGACTGTCGCCTCTTCAACTCTGCCTAAAAGGACAATATATAATAATATCACATTACGTCAATTGTTTTGAGTCATTTTAAGTTGCAACCGGGTTGATCATGCACAAAGTACATTACCACACCGACGTGAATATATCAGGGAGTTGTGATGTTCCATAACAACTACCTGCATATATACAGACGAACAGCGGCACAGACAGCATACCTCGTTAGATTTCTTTTCATGAAAGGCGAGAAACAACAAATATATCTTAACCTTATATGATAAATTTGTCCATGGTTCATACTTTTTCAACAGAGAACAAACAAACAAAGCAAAAAATGCGCAGACTCGTGGTACTGTCCTGTATTCTGGTGATGGCTTCCTCAATCGACTGGACATTGCACAATGAATGGAAGGAGTATAAAATGAGGTTTGGTAAGGTGTATCATGGGCGTGGAGAGGAGACCTTCAGAAGAGAACTTTGGGAGGACAATCGGGAATACGTGATACTAAACAACGCAATAGCACCCATGGCGGTATCTACGTACACAATGCGTGTGAATCAGTTCAGCGATATGGTAAGAAGTGTATAGGCTATATATGATGACAACTCTATATATCAAATAAGCGAATAAAACTTGCGACGAGTCTGCTCTGCGAATTCCCAGGTTTGACGAGAGAATGGATGGGAATTACATCCCGGGCCAATTAAAGAGTTGGGGGGGGGGGGGATTAGAAAAGAGGTATGGCATAAAGAATAGTGTGTTTCCATTTTGTAAAACACACTTAAATGTAAATGAAGAAGTAGGACCAGTGACATACGTGTCCTGGCTCCCATCCCGCCATTTAGATCCAGACGAATCTGTCAATTCCAACTCTTTTATACGTTCTTTTCACGCTGAGAAATAATTATTTCTACTTTTATTTTGTTTTTTCTTTGCTCTCGATTGATGAAATTGTCGGAACCCTTCGATACCCTGTACCTCCCTTCCTCATAATGTGTCAACTACTCCCTTACAGAACATCACGTGACCATTGAACTCTTATTATGTTGCAATATTTTCATTCCCATTTCAAAATTTCATTCAATAAATTGTTCAGACTTACCATCTCAGTAGTCTTTTGGCAATGACCGTAAGGTGTCACGTCATTAACATCCGTTCTTCATATTCTTTGCTCCTTAATCCGCTACCTGTATAGTCATGGTTTATTTGGTTCTATCTCCATCAATGATGTATGTATGTGTATCCATTGTATCATATTTAGAGACAAGACAGAACAAAAAGCCTTGCGAGAGGGGCGGGGGTCCGGCTGTCAACAACCCGGGGTTCAGGGTCATGTAGGGACCCGGGAGGGGTGGGTACAATAAACGCTCATATCCATAAATTTCTGGAGGAAAATCGAAGAGTTAAAGAAACAACAACAACAATAAACGTTTCAATGTACTCACGTTGATGAATCTAAATATTGAGTATGAATTTCATCCATTAACAGTAAATCAAGCATTCATACTGTTATCGTATAACATAAACTAAATGATGGAGTCTGACCAGAGTCTCCCCGCCTCTGTTCAACAGCTGTATATCATTACTTGCTCCTCAATATGTCTCCTTTTCTGATCAGACTGAACAGGAACGGACTTTGCAACCACCGAGATACATGAACGTAAGAAGACGGAACAGAATAAGGAGAAGAAATAGAACACTTTAGTGACTCGCTGACACTAGATGATACCAATAGACAGAAGCTGCCATTGCAATATAGACTAAAGTAAATATTAAAAGGAGAGGGATACCAGAAGACTGTTCTTTACTTCTTTACGAATTGAAAGGAGGTTGGGATGGAGGGGCGGGCGGGGGGGGGTGTTGGTAAATGTATACTATAGTCTTGTCCATCAAGAATTTACGGTTCAAATTAGAAACTCACTCAGCTAAGGACTTTATATCAGAAGAGGGGGGGGGGTGCCATTCATTATCACGGTTGCTTGGCTAGGAGTAAGAAACTGGGTGTGGGGGGGGGGGGATAACACAATCAAATAAAAGTACATACATTATATCATTGATCAATATGTTTTATGATTATTTCTTCGAAACGGTACTATTTCAAAGGGAAGTAAAGGGGATCACCCTAGACCAGGGCTAGAGATAAACATTGGTTGAATCAGAGGTCCAGAAATATTTTTAAAAAATTCACTAAACCTAATTTTGAACAATGTAGCAGGTTATTTCAGTAGGGTGTTTTACGACCTAGCTCCATAAGGGTCGATTTACCCGAGTAGTACGCCGACCGCATATTGAATTCTTTCGCAGGACGGAATTGAAAATAAAATCTATTCGCATCTGTAGATGTATGCCTCACTAATTGTTATTCTAGTGCTGGTTATTTTGTTTTATATCCTTGTTAAATTAATTCTCACCTGCATAACACAAGAATAAAATTCCAACAAAATTGTTGATAAACACTTTGAAATTCCAACAAACCTTTTTCTCTTTCTTATAATTTCCTATAGCTGTTTAGTTGCTTGGCAACAAGTCATCGAATTATATTTCTTTGAGTATAATAATATGTTTGAACTAAACGGTTTATATTAGTAAGTTATCAGTGTGTAAATTATCCTCATAATACCTATTACCCAATCAACGCTAAGAATGCTTGACATAATTATGTAGACCCTATAACGTTAGTCTCTAGTATATAGCCGTCTACAACGTATCATAGGGAAGATTGTAAGAATATCAAAGGGCAACTCAATTAGCTGTGCATCGTCTATGATGAATCAAGTTAGAAATATTGAATCAATTCAGCTAGCACAGTATAACACACACACACGCACAAACAAAAAGTCGATTATTTTCGATTTGATGAGGGTGGGGGGGGGGGAGGCATTCGCCAACAGACTAGACTGTGTACATACTTTACATACATACGTTAACTTGAGTTCAACCTGTAGCGATATCTTCGGGGAATACGTCGGCATAGACTTAGTTCTACTGGGTATGTATTCGATCTAAGAGTACTTCAGGCCACGGTCTTCGATGAATCCTATTGGTTGATTGGTTGCTACATACGGTTGAAAAATATCTAACGCGTAGAAGGCAAGTGCGTTATGACTCTCACGGCCAACCATAAACTTTTTATGTCTTAATTTTTCTTCAGTATTTTATGAAAATGAAAATATATAGTATTGCTCATGATTTATCTCCACGTCCCCTAAAATTGGTCCCTGGGTTGTACCCCTCCCCATACCTCACCATGGTCAGACCCGTTGTCAACTTTAGTGTTTGTGGTTATTTGCTTTAAAGGCATTGAAGACTCGCCCCAAACTGCGTGCCGCCCTCTTTAACTTTCCGTTGCTTGCAAATGAAGTTTTCTTCTTGTCGCTACAAAATGCAGACAGTAATGAAACGTGATACCTTGTTATCTCTTATCTAGACCTGAGATGTCCACGCTGCTATGGACACTGTGTTGTGGGTATTGACCGTAGCTGTATGTATTGACTGTACATTAGTGTCTAATTACCGACGGTAGCAAGCTGCGTGTGTATTTTCTGGGATCGATGGTGGTGTCTAACACTTCTGTTACACCTCATTCGAAACTAGGTTAGATTACCGGCATCAGACATTTCTTTGTGCGCTAGTCTTCACTCCCGTTAAGTTGACGTGACTTTGATAACCAACAGCAATTTCAGACTTTGTCCCTATGAGCACACTCAATAAAATTATTAACTTTTAGCTGAGATAGTGCTAGGGTCTTGTGATTGAAAGTGAGGGGGAGGTGTAGAATCAATATATTCCAACTGGGTGGATTCGAGGGATAGTACTGACTAATAGAAATCTTCTTTACTGTATTAGTAAAGGTGGCCTATGTATTCTGTAGATTACATCATAGTCATACCTTTACTTGCGAAATCCCTCATTGGAGTTCCAATTTCAAAATTTTCAGCAGCATAACACAATTGGGTTGTCAATTCTTTGTACCTTAAATATGCTATACCGGGTACTTAGTAATATGCTAAGGTGCTTAATCGCACTTACGCCAATTGGCCGTATACTCGGAAAATTTCAAAGTTAGTTTGTAGTATTTTCAACTTGATTATAATGGGTTGTAGAAGGAGTTATAGATATAAGATTTCTGTTAAATTATTAGTTCGAGTTTCGTCGAATCTTGTAATAACGTAAGCCTAAAACTAGAAATATTAGAAGTAGTCCAATATTATTGACTCAGAAATCAGAATTATCCTGTCAAGAGTTTGATCAGCTTAACTTATTTTCAGAGATTTATCACACTATATAAAACTTTCAACTATCATGTTTTGGACCACTGATTTTACAACTAAGATTCAATTCAATTATTGGGGATGAGACCTCTCCTCTGTAGTTAAGTCCCTGGATGTTAGGATTATTAAACTTACTATTTATCTTAACGTTATATAACGTTACCCTGAGGCACAATTTTCATATGTAAAGTTCAAGTACAAATTTAGTTTACAAAGCTAAGCAACTAATTGTTAACAGTAGCCTACCGAGCCTTATCTAATCTTATCTATAGATTCAAAGTTCAAGAGTAATTACCACGCTTTGTCTTTTCTGAGTCCCCTTTAATCTTCTGATCTGCACATGATATATGTAAACATCACCTGACGATTTACTGGTGACTATGCATAATTTGAACTACCAGCAGGAAATTGATCACAACTGATTTAGCAGCTTCAGAAACAGCAGCTTTGTCTATATATCCTTTTCCAGAATAAGTATAAGGTAAGTTCGCCTGTTTTCATAGTTTGTTCTCTTATCGTACTATATAGGATCCATGTATTAATTAAACGTGCGAGACATGCCACACGGCTTTGGTACGATAGATCACTAACCAGGGCGTAGCCAGGATTTTCATAGTTGTAGGCACGACTATCTGAGCGGAGCGCCACCATCAGTTGGCGCGGAGCGCATAAGAAAACTTTTGGTTTTACAAACCCCCAGGTGGCCGGAAACGGCCTTCCCGAGTGTTCATTCTGGTTCACTGGCCTCTTGCTAACTTGAGACACCTCATGCAATATCACTTTTAAACCCAAAAAACAAACGAGTTAAAATAGTACGTAATTCAATACTATACAATGTATTTAAAATTTGCAAGGTACATGTACAGAGTAGTCTTACTTTTCAACATCTGATACTTGTAGATACAAAGATAGGCCAGAAATGTCTTTGATACAACTATACCCATGCAGTAATTGTCTTTGATACAACTGTAGCTAGTAAATGTTTAAGTTAGCCTAATAAGAGAAGGCGAGAGCTATCCGACGATTGCCGTCTGATGCAAATTTCTTCAGCACAGCATCAACGTCAATTGCATAGTCTTTGTGGATGTGTATGAGTGCCAAACTGCCGAGTCTCTCTTCATTCATTGTATTATCTGCGTAAACGGGTTCTTAACTAGATGTTAAAAAACTGACAAGATCGGATCCTAGTCTTTTTCGGCGGGTAGAGTGTTGAATGAAACGGCACGCGATAGAAATGACAGCCTAGATGACAGAAGAATAGGTCACCCAATTTAGCCATATTCTTTGCTACGTAGTTTTTCCTGTCTAGACTCTTAAACTCGTCCAGCAAGCTTATGGATTTGAATTATGGGTGTTTTAAAAATTAAAGATAACTTGACCAAAAACAGTGTAGGCCCGGGCCTACAGTGCTACATACTGGCTACGCCCCTGCTAACCAGAGCTGACCGCTATAAAAGAGGCTTGACTCGCCTACATGCATACTCTATAGTGCAGCTTAACATTTGGGCTAAGCCTAGCCTAACAGATATAGCTTAATATTTTATACGGTTGTAAACATTTAATAACGTTATATTCACTGAAGTCGTACAAAATCAAGCTGCTTAGAAATTTGCAATACCAAACATTTTACCAAATACATATTAAAAAAAAGTATCAAAGAAGGAACAACATTTTCAACTCTGCTCACGCTAATGAACTTGATCAAGTCGTGTAAACCACTATAGGTTTTGGTCTATCTATATATCACACCTGCAGGTAGATAAACATCATGTTGAGATTCACAGCCTTTGCCTGCCTCTTTGTGTTGGCCATCGCGGCCCCCTTTGACATGGCCCTGGATGACGACTGGGAGATGTACAAGAGGGTCCATGATAAGGCCTACGACAGCGCTGGAGAAGAAACTTACAGGAGGGGAGTCTGGGAGAAGAACTTGGACATAATCAAACGCCATAACCTAGAAGAGTCTCTTGGTGTCCATACGTATACCCTTGGAATGAATAAATATGGCGACTTGGTAAGGAATCCCCCCCCCCCCCCAAAAAAAAAAAAAATTAAGAAAATTAACCGTTATCAACTACTGAAAATTGCAGGGGAAGATTGAAATGTTGAATTTTTAAATTTATTTGCATTTTTGTTGTATAAGAATGTGCGTAAAGGTATTAGAGATGTACACGTTTGGTTACTTATCTTACGGTTGTATTTATCATGTTGGGTTGTAAGACAAAGGCACCGGGAGGGTTAATTAAGTAAATCGAGGTCATGAACTCTCTTTCTTTCTTTCTATAGCATTTTTACTTTGCAATTAAAATCAAAGGATCAATTTTCTTCCTTTCATTATCTGATAACTTACAGCCAATGTATTTTTAGGCAATGGAGTCATATCAATCTATAATACGACAAATTTATATGAACTGAACGTTAAACATGTCTTATAAATTCACAGGGTATTTTCCCAAAGTATGTATTAACCACACCTTGCTCTATAGCCCTCTACACACCCGTCCTTCGTAAGCTTAAAATGACAAACTTAAAAAGAGCGAAATTGTTGAAAACTTCCGATTCTCAATGTTCAAGGAAAGTTACTAAATTTAAAACAGACGTTAACAAAACTAGCGTCATTTCACTCTGCCAATCTTATCTTTTCTTAGGACGAAATGACGCTAGATTAATTTCAATACTATTTTTCAATTAAGTGATCTACTTTTCAATACACTTTATTATGATGTCATATTACCTTGGACTCAGAAAGTTCAGATACAAGAGAGGGAAAACTCCTTTGCATATTTTATGTTTGTGCTCTGTTTTTTCTTCAAATAAAGAAACCACAGTTTTACAATCAGATGTTAACATTTTTCTTTCTTCCTGTTGTTTACCTGTTTGTTGTTGTTGTTGTTGTTTACATCTGGGTTCTCTTTCTTTATTAGACTACCGATGAATTTGTCAGCACAATGAATGGTTACCGTGCTCAATGGGAAACATCCAACAAGAACGTAGTTTACACCAATGTTAACGTTAAGGACCTTCCAGACACTGTTGATTGGAGACCAAAGGGTTACGTCACTGGGGTCAAAGATCAGGTTAGTTCCTTAATTTCGAGAAAAAAAACGCACTAATTTCTCGACGAAGGCACAAAATATATTTTCATTTTAGAGGCATAATGCTCACATTATCGCTAAAAAAAACATAACCTCCAGTTTATTTTCCTTTCATATGAAAAGGTCTAACCTATATGACGTAATCCGTCTGTCTTTCTTGAATGCGAAATGAGTTTTAATTGTTACAAGTTGCTTGTAATTTCATCATCTTCGAGATTAAACAATAGGTTATTGATTATTTCCGGTATATGAGTTGATTCACTTGACACTCTTGTTTAGTTTGTAGTGCGCGTGCGCGCTACAATATTGGCATTACTGGCAAGGTGAACAATACCTACATGACAGGACGTTGAAACGCATTTAGCCTCTGTACATTTTGCAGTTTCATAGGCTGGGTAGCCAACCTTATTCCCAGCCTGTCACGGAGTAGAGTTCTCTTCAGTATAAAGGAACTCTATCACGGAGCTCATGAAAGCGCCCTCACTTTGTTGGCACCTCCAACATGACTTTACTCCCTAACATTGCAAGTACTTCACGCGCACTATGCAATACTGCGTATTTGCAGGCAAATACAGTTCTATAGCCTTGTTTTGTTTTTCATCTCGATACAGAAACAATGCGGATCCTGCTGGGCATTCAGTACCACTGGGTCACTTGAAGGTCAGATGTTCAACAAGACTGGTATGTTGGTCAGCTTGAGCGAACAGAATCTCGTCGACTGCTCTCGTAAGGAGGGTAACATGGGTTGCCAAGGGGGGCTTATGGACGACGCCTTCCAATACGTCATTGATAACGGAGGTCTTGACACCGAGGATTGTTACCCGTACAAAGCCGTTGTGAGTGTTACCTTATTTCGGTTCTTTATTATCCGCATTTGAATTTAAAAATTGAATTATAAACAAAAGCCCAAAAAGGCATATAAAAGGCAGTACTTTGAGAAAAATAAAAGGTGTTCCCCTTTAATCTCACAAACGAATCATAAATAGTCATTAGCGAACCTTGCGTTTAGATATAATCATTGCCATAATTTATAGTCGTCTACTGATGATGATGATTAGTTTTCCTGTTGGGATTCCTTCTAAATAGAAGCCCCGTTAAATGACCTCGGGGTCACACCCCTCCAGTCTAGAAAATCATGTATCCGCCACTTAGAAAGACTCTGATTTCTGCTTCACGTCCTTACAAACTCTCCGTCACGAATGTGACATAATAATCTATATGGTGATAAAATAATAATGGTGCATATAATGGATTGAAACTTTAATCGAATTGATTTATTTTCAATCAAATCGTTTTTCATAAGTGATCATTCTAGAAGGTAATGACAACGTCCATAGATCATGTGTTTTTATTTAGAGTAGATCCACACAGTTGTTGAAATAAGTGTAACACGATGAGGCAATGTTTTAATTTCATATTTACACGACTGACTGTAACGCAAAAATCTGAATCAAATTTTAAGAAATATAAATATTCAAGTTTCAAGTTAATATTAGTTTACAATAGCCATTAGCAAACTCTGATATTGTGTATGGGTAACAGTGAGTGAAACTGCAGAATACGTGCCCTTGAAAATGATGATATGTACTTGTGTCGTAGTAGCTGACAAACTCTCTAGATATGTACCTCCGTACACGTACATTGTCGGTTTGTATATTGTATAACTCTAGGTATGGATGCCTCTACAGACCCCTGCACATTTATCACTTTTTTGGTTCTTGTTCTTTCCCACAGCAAGGAACTTGCATGTACAAGTCGAGCTGCAACTCTGCTGATGTTGTCAAGTTCAACGATATTCCAACTGGTAACGAGATGGCACTTCAACAAGCTGTGGCTACCGTAGGACCTGTTTCTGTCGCCATAGATGCTGCTCTCAGTTCGTTCCATATGTACCATAGCGGTGAGACTTGAGTGATGGCCAAATGTGCTTATATAATAAGTCCACATAATCCACCATTATGCGTAGATAAAGCATCTGAAACTCAAACGTTGACACTTATAATCATATATTGTATAATGGCTAATAATTTCGATAGCTTAAAGACAATTGCACGGGAAGTGTTTTTGACAAGTTGTTTTTGTTACAGTAGAATAGTTTATCATAGTTCTAAAGTTAGGGTGACAGCAATATCTACCTTTAAAAGTGTCTGTGATAGGTATTGTATGAAAAATGCCTTGAAACGGAAAGCCTCAGAAGTGCAATCGAATTCATTTCAACGGATTTATTTGTTTTTATGTTCATATATGTCATTAATCCCGTACACGCTCCATATTATCCGAGCATACAAATTGACTCGGTCCCTCGATACCGTAATCCCCCCCCCCCCTCCCCATGCAGCCCCTCTGCATGTCATGCCTGACCGTATAAGCAAGGATCACGTCCCAGTTTCATTTGAAGCAATTCAGACAGTGGCAGGGAACATTAATTATCGCCCCCACCTACAGATCTAAGGACTGAATTGCAAACTTGGTACACGCCGAAGGACCTGCAATCCTGCAGCCAAATGTTTGAATCCCGTTCTAGTTAAAAAAAATTAAAAATGACTTCAATGCTGGTGTTACACTTTTTCTTTACCTTCATATTTTTGTGAAACATAATCGAAATGTTTACTAGAATTTAATTTGTTTAAAATATTGAAGAAAAAAACGCCTCTATTTTCTATTATATTAAAGGTGTTTACGATGACTCAATGTGCCGCAGCGACAGGCAGCACTTGGATCACGGTGTGCTGGCGGTAGGTTACGGATCCATGGACGGGAAGGATTACTGGCTCGTTAAGAACAGCTGGGGCATGAGCTGGGGTGACCAGGGGTACATCATGATGTCTCGTAACAAGAACAACCAGTGTGGCATCGCAACTGCCGCCAGTTACCCCTCTGTCTAACTTTCTCAATACTCTTCTTGTAATTATATCAATTTAAGAAAGAAATCAAATAATTTTTCTCTCTCATTGACTTGATTTCCATTTTATCAATCATGCATGTATGAAGGAGAAACAGTACTTAACATATTCAGGTTTATACCTCAATGCATGTCCCATGTTATTACGGTACACAGCAATAGGATATAATTAACATATTGTGTTAGTTTGTAATACAGGCTGTTCTCGCCATTTCAACTAAAATAAAAATCGAAAAAAGTATAACAATTAACAGGTAGTCGGTGAATGTGTAACTGCACAAAATATTGAACCACATTTACAAACTTGTAGATGTTTTACACTATAGCTGTCATAAAACAGCATTTTATGAAAAACAGCTTTATTTCGCTTGAGCTTTATCATCTTGTATCTTCAAATATTAAGGGTGCACTCTGTTGCAGCGACCAAACATAGCCAAATAATGTCAAATGTGTCAATTTAAAGCTATATCAAAAGTTAAAAGCAATACAATGTTAGTAAATATCTAGTTTGTAGACTCGAAGACAATAAAATAAACATAATTGGTTAAATATTTTCCATCATTCTCCACAGTCTTCTGCTGTTTGCTGTGTTTTATTCCATCAATTATTGTATCTGCAACGCATAAAGCGTTTAGTAATGGTCTGTGCTTTCTGGGAACTATACACCTCATAAACAAATCTTCAGATCCAACGCAAAATCATTGCTTTCTCCCATGCATGTAATTGTATATGGCATAGACAACACATGTCACGCACACACAATTGAACATGAAGTAAACAGATGTGTTGCGAAAGAAGCACAATAACAAACATGTTTTCTCTCCAAAAATAAATTACAATTTTCTATTTCAAACTTGGGATGCACCAAATACTCTGCTGTCACATTTGCGGCATATTGTTTTACTTCACATGCCCTTGTGGGTAAAGTTGGAACCCTGTCCAATCCAAGGTCAAAACAAATAAAACAGGTCCGCAGTGTGTGACTATGACATCACACCATGTTTGCTTCAAGTTCACTTCAGATGCAAACTGTGACAAGGTCAATCACCGATATGTTGATAACGTTATGAAAGTAATTGAATCGAAATTTCACCAGGATGCTTAGAATAATGTGTTCCTCTTTCATCAGTCAACATAAATTTTCCCTGTACTATCCTATACAAAATTTCACCACGGCTCACATGTTCTCTCCCACCCCCCACCCCCACCCCACACACGCACAGCCACTCCTGCACTAATGTATCTTTAGACCCCGACCCCCCTGTTCTTTCTTAACAAGTTCTCATGTATATGGGGTATACGTTCAGCTTGAATTCAATGAGACAGTACAAAACCCTTCTTTAAACTATTTTACTCGGAATTTAAAGGTATTCTGTATTGGCCCCAAATATACTAAGATATTCAAATACGGTCACCTTTGGTCAAAATTCTTAGACTGTTTTTGTTACAACCTTCAAGGAAAGTTTCCTCACTGGGACATTCAGTTACGTTGTGTGTACCTTAAAAACGTCTGAGAGCAATTTGGAGAGTAAAGACCTCCAGGAAAGTACTTTTTGAAAACTTCTATAGCAATTTTACTCAGGCTGAGCAGTCGCGTAGCCAGGAATCTGCCAAGGGAGGGCGAAAATGTAGGCAAATTATCAGAGCCGTAGATTCTGCATTGTAAACTATCTAAGCGTAGCGCCACCATAATTGGCGCGAAGCGTACAAGAAAATTTTGGCTGAAAATGCCTCCCAGATCGCCAGAAATGGCACTTCCCAGGCCTTGTTAGTTGCATCTTAGCATTTTCTCTTTTGAAATTACTAGCGATATCATGAAAACATTAAAAAAAAATTAAAAATATGCTCAAGGGGGGGGGGGGGGGGGG
>JAIPMN010004045.1:0-14850 GCA_020650975.1 Apostichopus californicus | reverse complement strand
AAAAAAATTGCATCAAATTTTGACTTAGCAACCATCATTTCTTTAGCATTTAGCATAATAGAGTATAAAAACTCCTTTACAGCATCATTTGAACCTCAAATTAGCCTATATTTCTTTTCATTGGGGCGAGCAGCGAACATTTTCATGCCACAGGAAAAAATGAATTATCACCTACTACTCAATTTATTGATGTTACACACAAAAAAATGCATATTTCTCAGAAAATGTTGGGTGACAAAAGCCTTTCTAAGTGCCACCATTTTACATGTAGGCATCACCAGGATTCCAAAAAAATTCACCCCCTCCCCTTATACCCCTCCCCCAGGACGGCGATTCGTGGCATGGACCCGCATTTGCCTCCTCAAGAGTTGGGAGCTATGCTTGAAAGCATTACTGACTACCTCTGCTTTTTGAGTGGACTTATTTGCTCAACACCAGTGGACCATAGTGGTTTTTGCTGCAGGTACAATTTTGCCTAGAGCTAGTAGATTGAGTAGTAATTAGTGCTGACAGAGTGTGATATTAACAGAGAACACTTTGCAGTATTTGGCATAAATAGAAATGTGTACTTCCTGCCCCTCTTGCATGCAAATGACTGCTAAGTTGGACAATGTGCATGATTTCCACTGTACGGCACTTTGTGAGGCAGTCCAACATGTTGATATAGCTATCAAAACGTTTCAGTGGTCGTATTTGAAGGGCTTTTCTACGAGCAGTCTCCTCAGCCTTTAGATGATAGCTCAATTCCTCTCCAAAATGTCTTTTTATCAAGCATTTCTGAGTCATTTTCTTGCAGGAAAAATATCCACGAAGAAGACTGTTTTAGTCAGAGGGGTTGACCTTCAGTGGATTCATGCATGTAAGTACTTTGGATGCACAAATATTTCCATAATCTTGCTCATCCCCGATATTGGCCTGTGCTGTACAACCCTCATGACCTGGACATTAAACCTTTTGACCCCTTCTTCCTTTTTATATCACCTTGTTACTGTGATGGTAACAAGTAACAAATTCATAAATGGCTACATTCTCAAAAATCACATCTCTATGCTTTCAGGAGGAAATGGAGTCTTAATTCTTGCATAATATGCAAAAGGGTCATTTTATTGGCGATCATATTCGTATAGAGCGAGGGAACAAGAAGGCCAAGTTAATTTGTTTAAATTTCCTGTCTGACAGGAACATGTGTCCTGTCGGACAGGACAAGTAGCATCAAACTGAGGAACTCTACTCACATTCTCCTGACCCGACTACAACTTAGACATGCACTAGATGCCAGCCATGCTCAGTCATGGAATGACTTCTTATCACACTACAGTACAGAATCTGTCAACCATTTGGGACTTGCTCGTTCAGTATTGTAGAATGCATAAACGTTTGATTTGTGAAGTCTGTGATCAAATTTTCAAATGAACCATATACCCTGTAAATGTGAAAAGTGAAGATAAAGAACAAATAATTACAATGATTCATAAAGTAAAACAATTTGTCCACCTAGTACTAGTAGTAGTACTACTACTACTAGCCTAGTACGGCCCTTGTATATGTTGTAACTTGTACTATACAGCCTAATTGATTCACTTACCCTTGACAAAGCTCACATTTGATTCACTCATAGCTGTCTTCTTACACCTGATATCCAATGGACATTGAATTTGAAAGGCTTTTCACTTGAAACTTGGTACAACTTTAATTTCTTCTAGTAACTCGCTTTGCCGTCCCTGGAATATATGTACGTAGTCAAAACTGGAGAAAGTAAATAAACATGCTTGGTTTGCGTACAGGGGTATCATACGGAAGCATAGAAGTGACATATAAATTGACATTCTGATGCGATGCAACAACTCGACAATACGACAAGAAGTTGAATAATGACGTTTTGACGATACAATCTAAATTGTCGAAAATTTGAAAATTTACGTATTTTCTCGATGCATCAATTCCTTCATGATGGCAAAAATCTGAAAAACTTGACATTTTGACGACCTCATAGTCATACCAAATCGTCAAAATGTCAAAAATTCGAAAATTGATGTTCTGTCGAGATGCATTTCGACAAAACGTCAATATTCAAGTGTTTGTTATTTGGATGAGTTGGTAATGGTCGACAAACTGTCAGCTGGCATATATTTGTTATTATGACGAATTGTTGCATCTCATCAAAACGTCAACTGACATGTCTTATCTACGCTTCCGTAGTATTGTGCAAAATGAATCCCTAGGCTAGGTTAGTTGCATTGAAATTCAATTTGTATGCAATTAGGTACATTGCTGACTATTCAATACCAACGACCAGAGTCAAGTGAGCCGCACATTCAGCCGCACATTCGTTTTTGTAGAAAATTAGTTGGGTAACGGTAACATAGTAAACTATGTTGAACATGATAAGATGGAGTAACTTTGGAGGGTTATTACTCCTAGTGTGAGGACCGGACCACTCTAGTTTTTCATGGGAACTTAGCTAATAAGTATTTCAACATTTGTAGAAAAGTTTGAGAAAGATTGTATGAGGAAAAACATTTTTATAGACTCAGCCGCATATTCGTTTTTGTAGAAAATTAGTTGGGTAACGGTAACATATATAGTAAACTATGTTGAACATGATAAGATGGAGTAACTTTGGAGGGCTATTACTCCTAGTGTGAGGACCGGACCACTCCAGTTTTTTCATGGGAACGTATTTAATGAGTTTTTTAACATATGGTAAAAGTTTTAGAAAGATTGTATCAGGCAAAACATTTTTATAGACTCAGCCGCACATTCGTTTTGAAAAATTTAGTGTGTATACCGGTAACGGTGTAAACTGTGTTGAGCATGATAACATTGAGTAACTTTGGAGGGCTATTACTCCAAGTGTGAGGACCGGACCACTCTAGTTATTTCATGGGAACATAGCTAATGAGTAGTTCAACAACTTTGGAAAGTTTGAGAAAGATTGTATGAGGCAAAACATTTTTATAGACTCAGCCGCACATTCGTTTTGAAAAATTTAATGTGTATACCGGTAACGTTGGTGTAAACTGTGTTGAGCATGAACATTGAGTAACTTTGGAGGGCTGTTACTCCTAGTGTGTGGACCTTTTTGAATCGCAATTCATCTGTACAGATAGTTCCATCAATCCGCGAATATGGTACCCCAAAGACATCTCTGAAGAGCGGTACCTGAATTTTCGGCATTATCCATAGGCATCCGACCTTAGTCAAACTGAAAAGCGTAGAGATTGAGAGAGATAGATTAATATGTAAATAAACTCGGTTTTCAGTTCAGTGTTGACAAAGTGAAAACATTTTACAAGAATACTTGAACTAAGAAAAAAAGGAAATGAAAGATTCCTTGTCTATGACATTTATGGGCTGCATAATGCCCTGAATTGTTGTTCACTACTCTGTTGTTTGATTTCGACTTTTTCTTTCTATCAATGCTTGAGAGCCGTTTTCATTTTTTGAACAATCATTATGGCCACATGAGGCTACTATAGTTAAAATTCAACGCTTCCCCTACAACAGCACTGTCCAACTATTTGCTCACTTCAACACACCCGGCTTACGTATCTTACGAGTTCCTGAATGCGCGGCTGAATGTGCGGCTCATTTGACTGTGGTATACCAACGGTAGACAGTTATTGTTATACAATCAGGATTTGCCGTTGTCAACACCTTTAGGGTCCTGTGTCCTGAAGCTTTTGTGTCCTATGGACCAATCATTCAGTTTGGATACGCCTTCTTGGCTGTCGCCCCGCCCTCCAATCAAGCATGGATTTATTGTGATGGGAAAAACATTAGACGAAGTTTCCCGAGGCAAATCGTGCCTGTTTCATTCCGCTTGAACATTCGAAGAAAAAAGGGTTTTCTACTCCAGGTAGGTTCTACTCCATGTGTTAAAACAAGTAGCCTAGTTTACATTAATTGGGCAAGTTAGACCTTATTGACCTCAACTTATGTGCGGCTCATTTTACTGTGCTCAAGTTAGGCCTAGCACAACAGCAACAGCCTATTGCCTATAACCATGTCAATTAGGGTTGGGCGATATATCGAAAATTATTATTATCGCGATTATTTTTTTTCGAGACGATATTTTTTGAGGATTGAACAAATGACGATAATTTCTTGTGAAAGAAATTTGAAATAAATGTGGAAAAAAAAGCGGTTATCCTTTCTCCGTTTAATGTGTAAATGTTATTCTAGCATTCCATGGTTAAGAAAGTTGAAAAGAAATAAAGTTTATCAACTTCATTTACTGACTTTTGAACTTCGTAAAAACCCGTCCTTTACAACATTCACTGTATAGAGAACAAAACTCTGAAATTGCTTTCGTCCATTTTGTTCGATAGTAGCTATGACTGTGAATCAGGAGCTTGGTCACCCTCTAAGGCAAGGTTGGGGAAATTCGATCAAGGAGTAACAATCAGAGAATGGCCAGCTTTGTATTATTGTATATAGGCCTACACGCAGAGCGGGTTTATTTATACTGGTGTTCATTTCCGTTGCCAGGAAGGGATATGATTTGAACGTGGGGGAGGGTGTGTGTGTTGGGGGGGGGGGGAAGAGGGGTCCCCTTTAAAGTGTTCAAACGATGCTACATTTTACGTCTATCTTCTTGTATCACATGTATATAAAACACCCCTATCGACACGATCAATCAGTCCTGTCTCTCACCTCCTCTCTTGCACTGGTGTATTTATTTCCTGGCAATATAACAGTTAGGCATAGTAAGGGTCAGAGGTCATCACAACTTAAAGAGTTGTGTGAGTCCCTGTGGTCTCTTACATCCTGGTAGCAGTAGAGAGAAGAAGCCTAATAGATCAGAGACCATAATCATCTTCTGTTGTGTCTTATTTTCCATCATCCTTGAAACATTATATCCTTCCCCTTTGATTTTTTGATGTCATAAAGCTGTATTTATGTGGTGCAATATTTAATTCCAGTATTTAGATTGTATATTCTTTTTGTGTATTTGACAGTAATTGCCCAGTGATCTCTATTTTTCTGCCCTTGGTTTTTTTTCTCTGTATTTCATATCATATCTATCTCTATCTCTACCCCTAGCCTCCACCTCCACATTTTCTTCACTTTCTTCCTCTATCCCTTCATTTGTCTTTCATTCTTTCTTTTTTCACCTCTTTCCTTCCCTTTGTTTACCCTGTATTTTTCAGTTTGCCGACCCCCCCCCCCACATCACCCCCAAAATGTTCACAGGGTTGACAAGTCTCCCTTGCTAGTAGTCCCAAGCTATACACCCTTGTTGTGGTGACCGTTCACTATACTTGCCGATCAAGACGGAAAGCTCCCCACCCCCCCCCCACACCCCTTACTTCCCAGTTTCAGGAATCGGCAAATGGAAGATTATTCGGAGTTTCCCCCAAGAGCTAAAAAAAATACTGATCCGTGATGGTTCAATGATCTTATAGTCAGGCATAGGCCTATATGGTTCTCTTTGTCCTTCATTGCCGTCGAAGTTTGAAATGAATTAATCGTGCTAGGAACTTCCGGGCAATTTTTAATTTTCTGTGGCAAGAAAAATAGCTTCCCCCATGGTCCCGCCTGGTTGACTAAAGCTCGTACTCCTTTATGGTCACACAATAGTATAGAGTATGATCCATGCAGACAGCAGTACTATTATCATTTTTAATTCATCCAATTTCAGTTCAAGTTTCGAAGGACATTTTTGGTTGACTAGTATCAAGTTAACAGTTGTAATTCGAGGCAGTCGTGATGAGGTGCCCATGGTGGGGCTCGGTAAATTCCCCAACCCCGTTGCCGACTTTGGCATGTCGTTGGGAGCCTTTCGGAACAAGAAGCAGGATAATCAATTCTGGAGAACAGTACTCTGAAAAGCATTAAACTCAAGTGATTTAGAAAAAAAGGTTTTTTGCTTTGACGGCCGTTGTTCAGCGAGTCATTTTTCAATGGAAATGACTATTAATTTATTGTTCATTTCTTAATCCCTTTTTGCCAATAATTTCTGAAGAGGGTGGAGCCGCCCCTTATGGTAACGTCTTTTCCTCCCCCTTTTCCGTTCAAGTTTCGTTATTTTTAATTCGGGTCACTGGGGTGCAAGGACAGGGTTTACGTGCTTCGGTTAGGAGGATGTGGTGCAGCTAGGGCAAGTGCTCTGTGATTGCCTAAAGGGCCCGTCGCCAGGAGCCCATATATAATACATATTTATCTATATGATATATGACATAAAATGCTTTGTCTTTCCCTCCTGACATAACTCAAATTTATATATAAAATAAAATACAAAGTAAGTTGTGACTGTGTCTATATATAATTCATACCTAAATTGGCAGAAATACCAATTGTTCACAAATGACGGACTCAACCATATGTTTGATACCCAATGTTGTAATCGCTTCAGTCAATTTTTTCACTCATTCGCGTTTGTATTTTGGTGACACGAGTCAGTGCGTATCAGACATATTCACTAGTAGTTTCTTGAGCTGTAAAAGAATGTCGACTCGCGACTTCGGTTACAATATTTCAAATACTTTACTCCAGTTAGTACAAGACTGGTGCATCTGTAAAAGTTTGAAATACACTGGTTTCTTACAGTAAAATAGCATTAGGTTACTGTACTATTCGATATAGCATAACTCATGCAGAGCTTTCCTAATGAGTGAATCAACTACGAAACCAGGGCACTCGAACAGTTCTGACTTCGACTGCTGACCATGTAGGCCTGAAAATAGTCAAACCAGGGAGCTGCTAGAGTAGCAGCTCCCTGGTCAAACTAAATGCCTACGCTTGATGCAAAGTTCGACCGTAACCTATACTGTACAGCCCACTGACGTGACAAGTTCTGAACGTAAAAACAAACCACAGAGTTTTGTATCACACTACACACACACCAAAAAGCGGCGTAATAATTTACCGCGCATACTACTGACCACTGCCACAGACAAGAAGCTATGCAGGAATTTCGTCAAGGCCACCGCTCTAGTAACCCAAACCCGTTTATTGCTTACTAGCCGTAAATACGGGATTGCTAATAGAAATTACGAGACAACAGCGACGAACCAGTGGAGGGCAGTATTAATAATATATTTTGAATCGGGTGGTGTGAAGGACCATGGAGGTACAGAATTTACGAGCGATCCCACCTTTAAAGAAAGGCAAAACATGTTCTAAATATGTTCAAATATATGCATTTCTACATTCATTAATATACGATTGGGTTCTTGGGATCAGGAGTGGTATGATGTGCCACAGATAGTTTGCTTTCTATCTAAATACTGAGAAAAGACCTTTGCAAAAAATACAGCAACGAGTTTGCAGCATATTTGGTTACACAGAAAGGAAGGTTGTAAGTAAGTCAAGTACAAGGACTTGAGATACAGAGCCGATCTATCATTAATTTGTTAATCCTGCCCCTCTCTACACCATCTCTCTCTTTCTCTAGACCTCTACCATAACTGAATCCGCTGAAAAACATATCCAGTCCATGGTAGTACTGTGTAATTTTTAACCCTTGTGTACTGCAAAGAGAGTTGAAATAAGTCAAGCTCAAAAAATGTAAAGCTTTCAAGTTAAACTTATGAAAATCGCGTTATCAATTTCCTTAAAGGAGATCTCTTGATTGTGTTAACTGTTTCATGATTTAAAAGTAGGCACGAAATTACAATAAATGATAGACCATTCTCTTCATTGTTATTCAACGGCTTACTGAAAGAGGGCAGTGTTATAGAATTAAATATAATTTAAAACAACTGTCTAAGACAAAGTTGAAAAGGTCAAATTGGCACATTTTCAAGTGATTTATTAAGTTGTTTGCTTAAAATACTAACGTTAAGACAAAGTACATTTCAGTGAGCTATTATGGGACACAGTAGGGTTCAATGAATTGATAAGAGGAGGGCAGTGTTCTTAAGTCTTTGTTTCAGTTGTATCAAAGCAGCTTTTGTAGTTGATGTTAAATCATATCTTGATTATATACAAAACAAATTTCGAAACAACTGACATGACTAATCTATTCATTTCAGATAATGAAATCCAAAAATACAAGAAGGGCTTGCAAATGGCATTTTGGGTGTAAGTAAACTGGTATGAAAAAGATGTCTGAGGAGTAGATGTTGGAAATATTAGTTATACTCATTAATCACTAGTTTGGTACTCTACTGGAAAATGCTACCCGAGGCTATGCTACAAAGGAAACAATCGTTTCCATAATGTTCTCAAATGTATGGAAAGTCATAGCAACACATTTTGCAAATAACGTTATGAATGTGTTCAACATGTCATAATACAACATTACAATTCAGGCCATGGATTTACAGTCACAATAAATACTTGCAACCATACAAACTAGTACATGAGCTGCAACAGAGACGATGTCATCATGTGGTCCCCTTCCATTGTCAACAAAGCTATGAAAGTTCTGTCCATCCAATATCATATGTATCATGGAGTATCAAGAAGTAAATCAAATTATAATTTTTTTATTTTATCTTACAGTCATTTGTCATTGCTTAAAGTGCTGTAAAGGATTCTCCAGTTAACGAGAAAAAAACATCATTCACATCACTGTAATGTTCAGAATTCATCGCAGCCTGGGGTCGCGTTGAGTAAAAACTAGCAAGGTGATATGTGTTTGTTGAGTAAAAGCCAATGCGAAATTCCTCAGTAGAATGGAAATGATAATTCACTCTCTAGATAGCGTAAATGTAGTTTTCATCGTTAGCTTTTTAGCATTAAGGTTCTATCAAAGATTGCTATCAATTAGTATCTCTTTCGTTCTGATTTATCCTCGTTTCTTTGAAAGAACTTATGACCTCTTCAAATTGAAATAAAACAAAACTGTTAGCAAACTGCTAATCCAATAGGGAACCTGTGTTATAGAATGTGTAAAGTAAGTTGGCTTGACGTTTCGATCCTAGCAGGATCTTCTTCAGAGGCTGAATGAAAATAAAGAAGAAGAATGGAAATACTGGTGTGTGTCTGTGGGCTTCGTGTATAAGTCAGTCTTTCTTCTATCCATCCCTTGTCTACTAATCCTCTTACATCTATCTCTTTTGTGTTCACCTTGCCCATTAACCTGTCTGTATTCTGTGCATGTATTTGCCCCCTCTGTTACTGTTACTTGTCATTCGATCTCTGAAGAAGATCCTGCCAGGAACAAACGTCAGACTAACTTACTCTTCAAATTAAGAAAGATTTTTGTCTGTACCTTTGTCTTTTATTTGCAATATTTTAAGTGCTCGTTTGCAGTTGAAAATAAGGCATGATATTAAGTTACATTTGCTTATTAAATATTTGGGCTTCCAGTGCATACATACCAAAAGTTGTATTCAACAGAGTAAAGATTCTTAGCCTATTCAGGTATGCCAACGATCATATTTTTTTCTCTAGCATCAAATGCTGGGAATTTTGTATAATTATTGTATTATCTCGAGCCGATTACCAAATACAAAAATGTATATGATAATATTGGTTAC
This sequence comes from Apostichopus californicus, assembly GCA_020650975.1. Lineage (NCBI taxonomy): Eukaryota > Metazoa > Echinodermata > Holothuroidea > Aspidochirotida > Stichopodidae > Apostichopus > Apostichopus californicus. The sequence goes on along the minus strand of JAIPMN010004045.1, from coordinate 5,419 downwards.
AATAGTATTCACTTGTTGAGGTGTAAACTTTCCTTTATTTGGTATGAGTATTAATAAAATTGTCCCATTCAAGATGCGGTATTCTTTTTATCCTACATGTTCCTTAATTTCTACTTGTCTCAATTTGTTCATTACTATATAACATGGTCCAACAATTGCTGGAACTCCTCTTGCAGTACAAAAAATATCGTATCAGATATTACTTGTACAACACGTATTGATTAATTTACCTTAAAATATATTGTGAGGTAAATAAAAATCTTGACCATTGTTTATCAAAAATAATTCAAGGTGATGAGCTAATTTAAGTCTTCATGCGTGATGCGTTACAAATATTTACTTCACATGTGTTAGTTGTATAACTACTATTTAGCTTATTTTAATATTAATTTACTGCGATAGGCTCTTATCTTAATCTTGACGCTCTCTGTGCTAAAAGGCACACAAGACCGAGACGTCTTCCCTCCACTTCTTCCTGTTTGCTGCTGCTGCCCTAGCTAAAAAAAAGTCTAAAGTCCTCCGCCATGTTGTTTTAGGCCTTCCTCTTGCTCTTGAACCTTCTGGGTCCATTCCAGGGCTATGTAACTGTTGTCTGCTCTGTCTTTTTCCAGCACATGTCCTAGCCAGTTCCATCTTCTCCTCCTGATTTCATTACTTATCCTGCTCAATTTGGTCGCTCTCTCCATCTCTTAATAACTGATGGTATGTTGGTATCTTATTTAAGTATTTTCATCAGGCATTTATACATGGAAGGTATTCAGTTTCTTTTCTTCTAATTGAGTTATTTTCCATGCCTCACATCCATATAGCAATACTGATCTTACAAGGGTTTTGAATAGGGTGATTTTAGTTTGTCTCCAGATGTTTCCTTGGTGCCAAATTCTAGTCAGGCCCCAGAATGCTGCCATAGCTTTCCCCAGCCTGCATTAAATATCTTCTGTTGCATCTCCAATTTCGTTAGCTTTTGCACCAAGGTAAGTAAATTCAGCAACATCCTCAATCTCCATATCGTTGACCGCTAACTTCTGCTCATCATGTGTATTTAACCTCATCATCTTGCATTTACCAACATTTACTTTCAATACAACCCTTGCTGCCTCATTCACCACTCTATTAGTCTCCCTCTGAAAATGATCAAATTTGTAAGATAACAATGCTTTATCATTAGCAAAATCTAAGTCTACTAAAACATTGTTAAAATTCCACCTAATTCTATTTTTCTCTGCACCAGTTACATTTCTCATTATCCAGTCGATGACCAAAAGGAATAAAAACCATGACATTACAAATCCATGTCGGACACCAGATGTGATGTGGAACCGGTCAGTTAGCTTGCGATAGGCTCTACCATGTTATAATACATATTGTATTTGAATCACCGATCATAGAAACTGCCACACCACACTGTTGTTCAGAGTGTCCAATTTATCACTTTACTTGTTACAATTATTTTCTTAGCGGATGATTCTTTCAGACCAAGCGTGTCAATAACATCATATCGTATCTTTATATGTGTATATACATGTTTCTTTGCTTCTCTCTTTGGTATGAATTTAATAATAATGTGAGTAGCAGTATTTATACATTTGAGCTGGTCCGTCCTAATGCTGATATATCAAAATGTACTCAAAAGGATGTAATGGCAGAAGGGACTAAATTTACGCAACAGAAAACTATAAGTTAAAGGTAATCTGTATTGGCCTTAAGTTATAACATGCCATACTGGCTAGAAGGTTTCAAAAAGTGCTACTCTGTAGTTCTATACTCTCCAAAATGTTCTTAGGTATTCTAAATGAATACAAAAATTTAATTAGGTAGGTAATTTTTCTTTACGGTGGTTATATAAAGTATTTAGGAATGTTGACCACAGTTTACCATACTTGAATATCTAGCATATATGCAGCCAGTACAGCATACCTTTAAGAAAGCAATATATTTATGTATGTCATAATTGAAATACTAAAAAGTTTCATATAATATATGGTTAACCTGCAATGATGTCAGCCACCTTCAATATGAACAATTAAGATAGGCCTATATAATGAACTTTATGTCACCCTAAACAGCACCTGTGATCAGGAGACCTTCAAACGGTTGCTTCCATAATTACTGATATAAAACGTTAGTCAATATTTACGCAAGATGGAAATCACTTTAGGATTACGCTATAAGGCTTCCTATGGCATTAAAATGCACAGTGTTTAAAACTGCACTATTTAAGCACTGCGCCCTCATTTTCGGGCCCTGCCTACTGTTATGCTCATATTTCCTTGATTCCGTTGTATACAGTTGTTGACAAATGACCTACCCCTCCAAAACTGACAAATGCTTTCTAATAACCGGCTAACACTGAATGCATGCGTTGGCATTCACATCCTGTGGAACATCCGGCCTCAGAGTCAGCTACGCAGTCACAAGTCGCTGACAGTATTACACGTGAAGAAAACATGTGTGTGGGAAATATCACAGCGTTGTTTTCTCGTCGCAACGATGAGGAAGATGAAGTTGAAGGAGGTAACGTTGGTTGTGCTTTAACAGCTCGAGATCTGATCAATTACGAAACGAACTGCGTTTCCCGTCGCTGACCCGAACATTTTGCTTCATGGAGAGTTTTCACTTTACATGCTAATGCTTTGTATGTTTCATTATTTGTAGGGAAAATTTCAAAAAGGCATTCTGTTTGACAAACTAAATTGGCAATGTAGTGAGAACATAGTGATTTTATAGTGTTAATCAAATTATCCTTCACATACATGCACAGACACGCAGAATATGTAAGCATATATATGGTATTTAAAGTCATTATTTTACAAAACTTGATGTTTTAGTTGATTTCCATAATGCACATGTAGCGTAACCGTTTACAACCTTGTACAGTTCATATAATTATTTTTGTTCTAGGCAGATAAAGTGAAATGCTGGCCAGTTGAGATAGTTCACTCATTTTAGCACTAGTAAAAGAATAACGCTTCTTGTTTAAAAAATTTAGTTTCATTGTTTCGATAAAGACTGAACAGCTACATCGACTATAATTCCAATACGACAGTGAGTACATATACGTCACATGTCCTTCGTACATCCAGTATCAGAACATAGAAACTAATTCAGTCCCAATTGTAACTACCATGGTTAAATAGGTCTAGGTGATGAGTTGTTTTCTTCTTTCTACTGATAATAATTTCGTACCGTTACAACATTTAATGGCTCTACATCAGCAGTATAGCTAATTGATGTAAGTGTAGATGTTATGTAAATATGTGATTACTGACTTTCACGTATATCTTTATTTACTGTATTGTCTATAACCTATTTTGCTTTCAGTGCACTTTGATTTTTCTCTTGATTGTCTCTGGAAAACGTCTGCCTCGTGAAAATATCTGGAATTTAAACTCATGAATCAGAACACTTGTTATCAGGGGCCGTACAATCATCATTCGGCAAGGGGTGTACAGCAATTTCGATGCCGATTATTTTGTTTGCGACTGACTTCAATTACTATACGATTGATTTATAATAACAACTGTACACTGTTAACAGTTGGAAGTAAAAGGGGTGGTGTGATTACCTAGAAGCTGCAACACTCTTAGGGAAATAAAACAGAAAAAGCTTATCACACAAATACATGTGTGAGTGAATAGTTTAATTTAATCCATGGAACGTATGAAGGCACAGGTAGCTTTAGTATTTGGTGATCAGTTTGTTCTAACATAGTGACTTTAAAACACAAAGGTACATGTCAAAAGAACACACACAAAATACTTTAGCCTCAGCGGAATGTATTGAAATAAGTCGGTGCGGTTCGTTGGTGAAGTCCCCCCGGAAGATGTAGCATTTGCTACCCTTTTACTATCCAAATCTCTTACTTTCGGGAAACGGCATATCCACACAACGGCCGACTGAGATAAACGTTAACGTATGTAGCCAGCATCTCAACGTATCTGCTGCCATTTTGTTGTGAATGACTTCTCGTACGCGGCTTAACCATCCAGATGTAAACCGAGACGCCATTGCGTCTTCCTGCGGTCGTTGCCACCTAAGTCATTTACCGTTCAATCAATTGCGCCGCCAAGAATTTCATACTGCCCTAGGGGTGAATCGAGAAGCTCCACACATTATAACATAAATAACAAGCAATATAAGCGCCTTATCAATGAGTTTAAAGGTTTAGGTAAAGGAAATTTTAACATCTTTCATTTGAACAATCGCAACCTTGTAAGATATATCAGATTATCTATATCTTCTGAACACAAATTTGACGCGATGGGTTTTACCGGGACTTGGTTTAAAGATAAAGTTAATTCTCACATCCACATTAATGGCTAAATTTTAAATGAGCCGTAAGTCAAACAAAGTCAAAAAGGGAGGGAGTGTCCGTCTCTTTGTCAAGAAAATCTAATAGTTTACAAATAACTTTGATCTTTCGCCTTTCGAACAGTTGTATCGAAATTATTTTCATTGAGTCAACCCTTACTCAAATTCCATATCTGGTTTGATATCTGGCTATATCTGGATATATAAAGTTTGATATGGCCATATAAAGTCAGATATACCTGGATATAGAGTCAATCCAGATATGCAGATCAAATTTTATCTGGCCATATAAAGCCAGATATATCTTGATATAATTGTAAGCCAGATATCCATATAAAGTTTGATATGGCCATATAAAGCCAGATATATCTTGATATAATTGTAAGCCAGATATGCATATCAAGTTTGATATGGCCATATAAAGCCAGATATATCTTGATATAATTGTAAGCCAGATATCCATATCAATTATGATATGGCCATATAAAGTCAGATATAACTGGATATAGAGTCAATCCAGATATGCAGATCAAATTTTATCTTGCCATATAAAGCCAGATATATCTTGATATAATTGTAAGCCAGATATCCATATCAAGTTTCATATGGCCATATAAAGCCAGATAAATCTTGATATACTTGTAAGCCAGGTATGCATATAAAGTTTGATATGGCCATATGAAGCCAGATATATCTGGATATATTTGTAATCCAGATATCCATTACAAGTTTGATATGGCCATATAAAGCCAGATATAACTGGATATAGAGTCAATCCAGATAGGCATATAAAGTTTTATCTGGCCATATAAAGCCAGATAAAATATAGAGTCAATCCAGATATGCAGATAAAGTTTTATCTAGCCATATATAGCGAGATATTACTGGATATACATGTAAGACTGTGTGCAGTGTATTTTCACAGAGATTTACCATGCCCTATATTTAGTACTGCACATATTTCAATGGTAAAGCACTTACAGTGCACACTAAGTCAGAGGGTATAAATTGGCTACTTGATCTATCTGGGTTGCTAGGCAACCACAGGATGATGGAAAAAGGATGACTCAGAGGGTAATTAAGTGTGAACATGGAGGTAAAAACAGAC
>JAIPMN010004044.1:0-14591 GCA_020650975.1 Apostichopus californicus | reverse complement strand
TGTCCTTGATGATTATCAAACCAACAAAAGAAAACTGACCGGAAAATTATGAAATCATTTTCAAAAAGATCGGCTCATTTTGGCTAGAATGGGATATGAATCCGTGAACTCACCATTAGCATTCTTGTCTAGCTGAGTTTATTCTGTGACCCCTGTGTTTGCACATTTCAAACTTTTGCTTTTGAAAATAACTGATATTGTACAATTTGAATGTTCCTGACATAGATAGCAGCAGCTGTTGGTGCCAACAAGTGAGTAAGGAAAAAAACATTTAGCTGATAGCAAATTGTCTGTTGCACTGTTTCAAAACAGTCCTCTGCGAAAAAGAAATGTGAGTGAATAATACCATCAGGCACTGCCATGTTACAAAATTATGAGATTGAAGAAACTGTTTGTGACTTAAGCTGTTATCGAAATTTTGGTTGTTTATGAATCGGAATGGATTGCCAGTGAACCATTGTGCCACAACCTTCTCCATCTTAAGGGTTAAACCAATTATCAGTCGGAAGTCTACCTTAGTATTAGAAGAAAAACAACAGCGTTGTTATGATTCAGTGGATAAATAAAATGGGTGAGGTTTGACTGGGTGAAAACCGAAAGTTGAGGCAATGGGCAATGGGATCCGGTCGACCAACTAAAATGCAAGAGCCAATTCTCCATTTGTCCAGTCCAAACAAGACAGAGGGGATGTTACAGGTCCTGGGGTCAATAAAAAATATGGGGAAAAGAATAATATGTTCTCATTTTCATTTAATATAATTCTTAAAAACAGGAAAAAATGATAATTATTTTTTGGAAGGACTTCAAAGAGTGGGATCCGGTGATGTGATCGATCCTGGCTTTTCAAAATGCTCCACATTCTGTTTTTTAAATTGCATTGGTTCCCGAAATAAAGTGGAAGCCGTAGGCCATGCTATCGTACATTCCATACTTTGACAATTGGGTTTGCTTGGTCTTGAAATGCCGTACCACCCACTTCGAATGATTAAAAGTAGGTTAGTGATGCGAGCCGTAAGATATATGTATGACAGGAAATAACACTATGAAATATTGAAGAGTTTAACCAAACCGTAGGTTTCGGTACCGAATTGTCCTGTTCTATTTATTTACGCATCCGTGTAAGAGTCAATAAGTACTTTTTTTTTGGAGAATAGTACAAGCCACCTTTTTTTCAATTCACATTATTTGCAATAATTGTTATTAAGCAACGCACAAATCCGTCCCTTTTTCTCATCGAGCTCGAAATCTCGCTGCTATGAGATGGCCGTAAATCTCACGACTCTTGTTAAATGTTTTCACACCCTCGGGATGATGTACAGCGACTGTCACTGACAGACGCAGACAAACACACACACACAAACATACAAACACAAGAAATGATTAAGTCGTCATTACTTAACAAACATGGCATTTTTAGCCCTCCGGGCCATAAATTTGACTGGAGTTGACATTTTATTTACTCAAAGTTGTGATATATTGTCTAGTAGAGGACAGGTTTTGAAGGATATCTAAAAGACAAGAGAAGAAAACCAATGGAATAGTATTAACGACAAAAATATTGAAGAAAAAATTATGGCTTTAGTGGAATTGATCCGTTTGTCAAATCACTGCAATTTAAAGTGGCATGTTGCGGTTGATAACAAATTTCTTTTTTCTCCGATACTCTGTGATTGCTTTCTAGTGTTACAGAGGAAACAATTGGGGTCTTTTTTCTCGGAGCTTGTCGTTCATGTTAGAGTATTAGATTTAGAGAACCATGTGAAATGTTACAACTGTCTCGGAGTGAAAAACGAAAAAACATCCGCTGATATAAATTATCAAGTCTGACCAAGTAGAGACAAGTTGTAAGCCGATGAAGTGTTCGTCTCTTTAGTACACCATTGAAGAACCACGCACACACACGCAGACTGACTGACAGACAGATAAATAATTTACTCAACAAATTAGTTCAACGAAGAGAAAGTTAAAATAATTTGACCTGAGTGTAGTTTGCTTGTAAGTTTGGTACAGATTCAATCTGGATTTGTTATTATTTGCAGACACCTGATTGGTTTAGATGTATTTTTATTATTATCATGATTAGGCTTAATTGTAATTAGGCTTAGTTGTGCACATGGATACATGTATATCATTCACAAACAGGAACATTTTCTATAGATAATTTCCTAGCCAGGGTGTGGATCATCTAGTTTTCTATACAACAGGGATGCCAGATTTCAGGCTACAGCCGGAATTCCGGCCTATTCCCCGATCTTGAAATATGGTTCCGGCTCCACACACTGTTTCCGTCCTAGTTGAGAGTGAAGCCGAAGCTGGTTGGTCAATCTTGACTTATATTATAAGTCAATGTATGATGTTGATTTATAAGGCTTTGCAGCTCCATATATATATTGTATGAGCAATACAAAAGTACATTTTAAGAAGGACTGTAAATCGTTAGTGATAATTCTCTAGATTCCTCTAACATACAATTTGAGTAAAATTGAAGAGTTCAGTACTCAATTATCATACATGCTATAAAAAATATAAAAAATGATAAAATAATAAATAAAAAAATTGGGCTTCTCACATGATGGAATGGAATGTGATAGTTTGTGTTCTTAAGAAATCACAAACTGGTGTGCTACATCACTTTAAATACTGTATTTTGTAATTTATGATTTTGTTGGTAGGAGAATTTTTCATGTTTGTTTGTTGTTTTGAACCACCCTAATGTAAGCTGTTTTTCTAATCAGTGGTATTGGGAAATGACCACTGACCTTGCAAAAATATCAGTCAAAAATGGTAATAATCTTCCATTTGGTATGAGAAAATGATGGCTGATTAGGTTTAAGGTGCATATGGCAATGGCTGTTAATAGTCACAACTGGTAGTGAAAATAGCTTTGTAGTCACAGGGCTTTTCAGGGTTGGGGGTTGGGGGGGGGGTTCATGTTCAGCTGCAGTCATTTGAATTTGTATGTATTTTGGTAGATCAACAGGCACAGTAATTGTAAAAAACAAAGTTGCTTTCCTTTATAAAGTGGCCTATGTAGAAAGAAAACTGAAGTTTTCCTTTTAAAATCTTGGTGTTTATAAGTTGCCATTCTCCCCCCTTTCCTGCCTCTGTAAAACCAAGTAAACAAACAATTTTGCAATAATAGCTATAAGCAAACAGGAAACGAGGTATAATTGATCAGCTTTCATAAATACGTCGTTCAATTCGATCTGGCCTGTCAAGGAGAGGCAGTGTTTATCTACAGTAGATGTGTGTACATACAGCTCAAGTAGTGTAACACTCAAGTAGTACCTTGCATTACCTGTATGGACCTCTAATGATATTGATGGTAGAGACAGATGAAGCCGGTAATATTCTCAAAGAGGAGAATTATCAGCTCTTTTAGTAGCCCATTCAAGGGTAGATTTGTGGATCCTATTCAGTGCACTGCTATAAAGGAAGCAATTTATATGAATGTTTTTTTATTGTTTTTTTTTAACTCAGTCTCTCAGGTTTCTCCTCTTCAAACTAATCTGCATTATCTGTCCATTCTATCGATTATCGTCTCCGATGACAACTTCTGTCGTGGATGAGAAATGTGGTGTAAAATCGTCGCCGATGTGTTGTATAGCTTTTCAGAAATGTTGTCTTTTTCGAATAGGGCAGAACGGGACGATGTAAAAGATTTCTTCTTGTTTTGTGTTTTTTTTTTCCTACTCGATTACGCCTTTTCATGCCTCTATCACCTGCCGGGAATGGAGATCATTTAGAAAGAATGTAGGCTAAAGTTGAAGGGAAATCCTGGTTTTAGTTTATATAATGAACAGGTCCACCGGTATACATGGCAAAGAAACTAAATGGAAATAGGACATATTGTGTATCCTCTGGTAATATGATAGATTTGAAGGCTCTCATTTAGTTGTGGCAGTCTAGGCCAGTTTTTTTTTCTTCTTTTTCTTCATGATGGTAAATTACGTATTAAAAATAACAACTTGTAAATTTGCCTTTTTTGCCTTTTCCTAAGCTGGCTCTTGCAGAAAAGGTATTCCAGTTTCAATTTACCAGGGCTGGAAATGTCTTCTCAGTGGCCATCATACTATTCCTGTGGTAGCAGTCTTTTCTGTTTAACTTAGCTCTCAAAAGGCTGTTTTTTTTCTTCTCAGCCTCAATAGGAATGGAATACAGGATGGATGTCTTTTGGTTCTCTCCATCCATCTCAAAGAACTATGTGGACAAATTTAAAAAAAACATTTGTTCTTTGCATGTGATAATTACTGATATGCAAAAAGTTTCTGAAACAGAGAAGTTGAGTATCAACTCAAATTATTCCCTTCCAACAATTTATTTATTTTTTGCCCCATAAATAGTCTTTAATATTAGGGCATGAATATGTGACAATGTCATGTATGTATATGCAGAAACACATAGATGCAGATTCACAAAATGATGGTACCTTTTACATTCTAAAATGCGCGGCTGTTTGCATTTCACAGCCAGTCGGGACAATTTCAAAGAAGTTATCAAAAAGTACTTTCCTGGAGGTCTTTACTCTCCAAATTGTTCTCAGACATTGTTAAGGAACACACAAGATGAATGATTGTCCCATTTAAGAAAATTTCTTTGAAGGTTGTAATAAAAAGACAGTTTAAGAATTTTGACCGAAGGTAACCATATCTGAATATCTAGCATTTTTGGGGCTAATACAGCATACCTTTAAACCTTTGCCAATGCCAGGTAGATAATGTGTCACCATGGTAACTTAAATTCAGAAACATTCCTTTGTCACAAACTTGGTTAGTGCAAAGTACTGTAGGGTAAAGTTGTGACGTTGACAATTGAGAAGGTTAACGAGAAAGTTAGAAAGCCTGTTTCTGTCACGTAGAAATCAAAATCTTGGCTTTCTCTTGTTTTTTGCATTAATGTTGTTATGAGAGATGTTTTTTTTTTTATGATTATTTTTTCATTATAGTTAATCTAGAAAGTCCATGGCTGATTTTAGAGCATATTTAGGTCTACAGCACTGTCCTGTCAGCATGGTTTCATATACTGTAGCACTATATAGCCATTTATTATTACACCGTAAACATAAAAAAAATTACGATATGTGCACTATAACTTTCATCGTTCTTATGAAACTGGTTATTTGGGTCAAGTACCCACCAAAATTACCATTCGAGCAAGAAGAAAGTTGCTTTGCAGTGGTTTGAAAATTACATGAAATACTCAAGTCTGTATGTCAGAGAAAATGTGGTTCTGACATGTTTGGTAACCAAACATATTTGTAACCAGCTGCTTTAAAATGAAGGTAATCAAATCTCAGATAAATATTGTTTGTGTAATATTATCCTCCCTAAAAATGTCTCAGAATTTAACGTCTGGACAAGCTGTGGTCAGCCAGAGTACTTGTGGAAAGTTTAAACAAGTTAACATATGTACTGTATGTATGTATGTATTTTAGATCCTCCTGCAAGCAGGAACTCGCGAAGAAGCATCATTGGCTTATCAAAGCCGCAAGCTGACTGAAGTCAGTCTCTTAGATTCATATTTAATGTCCATTATTATGAATTGTCAATTGTCAACAACTCTGTAACTGGATGACATACATTAATCTTGGAGTGACTCGAACTCGGGACCCTTATGATTGAAAGGCACCGGCGTTAACCACTGAGCTAACACTCCTAACATATACAGTATTCATGAAGTTTGTGGCACTCGTGCTATATTAAGACACCTTTCGAATTAGGGTGAAATTGATGTTCACCTTATCGCTGGATACCAAGTATACTGTAAACTGAATAAGGTATTCTTGGCTAAAATGAAAAAAAATTACAGTGTGTTAGATGGTACTCCTGGACTTAGTCGATGATGGTACTTTAAATACAGAAATAGAAGAATCGCCCTAGAATATAAGTCAAGTCTTGGTAATTTGCTTATGACAGCTCTAGGGTGTACTTGAGACTCGATCTGACCTTTCTATTAAAAGCATACATGTATATATCATGCTTTCAGTTTGGTATTAGTTAACTGTACAGCAGTATTGTTGGTTGGTACTGTGGTATATATACTGTAGTAAGTAGCAGTACTTACTGTGTATATACAGTTGGCAGCGTTAGGATACTGTACCTAAGCTATGGTTTTGAATTTATTCATAGACTATAGTTGCAGTATGTGTGCTTTGATCACGTGTCTTTCGTCGGAGAGAGACAGATTGTGTGAGAAAGAAGTGAATAAAGCTATATAATGTTGCACCAAGGTTTTCAAATTAAATATAACATGAATAGGCCTACTGTACTGTTGTGCAATTTAAGATTAAGTGTGGCAAAGTGTACACATAACCCAGTTATTTCCATTATTCAGTGTTGGGTTTCAAGTAGCGACTAGTCTTGTCTAATATCACAGCCTGAAACCTTCAACTATTGTACCATGAGCCGTTTATTACAAATTGTGCTAAGACGGCTGTATCTTTTTAAGTGTGCCGTTTTGTACCTGAGCTATATATACTCAAATACAGTACTGCAATAGGTACTGTGTGTTATATAGACGTAGAAGAAATTAATGGAAAGGGATTACAATGTACTCTTGAGAGGATCGATAGGTTCCCTATGAGTGCTGTCCTTACAAGAGCAGGAAACTTGCATGTCAATCTGTGAGACACTTTGTTAATTAATCTGATAAAATATAGTAGGTTGTGACTATACGCCAATTGATGGAATATTGACAGCCTTAAGTATCTGTCAGACAACTCCCCCCACCCAAATTAGTCTGATAACAAAAATATGTTAGGTTCCATAGGTCCATAGGTGACATTGTGTTAGTGAACATATCGACAACCATAGTATCTGTGAGACACCTCCTAGTCTGATAAAATATGTTAATTTCAATAGGTAACACTGTGACTGTCTTCATTTAATTGACAACCATAGTATCTGTGAGACATCTCCTAGGCTCCTAGTCTGATAAAATATGTTAGGTTCAATAGCTAACATTGTGTCTGTCTTCATATAATTGACAACCATAGTATCTGTGAGAAACCTCCAAGTCTGATAAAATATGTTAATTTCAATAGGTAACATTGTGACTGTGGTCATATTGACAACCATAGTATCGGTGAGACACCTCCTAGTCAGATAAAATATGTTAATTTCAATAGATTACATTGTGACTGTGTTCATATTGACAAACATAGTATCTGTGAGACACCTCCTAGTCTGATCAAATATGTTCATTTCAATAGGTAACACTGTGACTCTTCATATAATTGCCAACCATAGTATCTGTGAGACACCTCCTAGTCTGATAAAATGTGTTAATTTCAATAGGTTATTCGTGACTGTGTTCATATTGACAACCATAGGATCTGTCAGACACCTCCTAGTCTGATAAAATATGTTAATTTCAATAGGTAACATTGTGACTGTTTTCATATATTACATAGTACCTCCTTCTTTTTGGCATCAAAATATATTACAGAAGTTTTGGCCAATTATGGTGATTATATAAAGCATTTAACTTGGTATTTACCTTCCCATTCTCGCAATTGTCAAGACCGTTTGTTAGATGAACTGTTAAAAGTTTTTCGTGGTCAAAGGTGACAGCCTCGTTCATGTAAACAAAAAGACACGTCTTAGTCGAGTTCGCAGAGCACTAAATCCTGTGTGCATAAGTCGAGTTTAGTGAAACCGGCCCCTGGTATCTGTGAGACCATTTACCAGTGTGATAAAATATGTTAGTGTGTGACTTACGACTGCATATTTTGCAGTTTGCACATAACCGATTGTGAGACGACACCCCACTAGTCCAGATGATAGAACATAAATATTCTGTAGGGTTGTGACTTGTGACTGTTTCTACAGTATGGCACATTGACAACGGTGGTTATCTGTGACACAATCCACAAGTCTGTAAATAACATGTCAGGGCTGAGACTGTACTGTATAATTTATAGCACATGCCACTTTTGGCAATTCTGTTTAGCATCTGTGAAACACTTAAATAATCTGACAGTCATGTTAGATTGTTGAAAGTAATTGGCTCACAGGTAGTCATATACTAATCTACATATTTCTGTATCTACAGAGAATCATGATACTTAAGCAGCCTGTAAAATAAAAATATAAAAGATTGGCCTTTGTACTGCATAGATATGGCATTAATTTAACAATCCTAGTGTCAGTGACATCACTCTGATATTAAAATATGTGAGGGTGTGAATGAATATATGGCTTGCTGACAGTGACATGAAACTTACAGTATGTCATTCGTGAAGATGATTCAAACTCATGCATTGAAGTCAGGCCACGAAAAAACGAAAAAGAGCGGAAAAAAATAATCAAGAAATGATTTATTCTTTGTGTAGAATAATGGTTTACAATGATTTTATAATAGAAAACATTTCTGCTGGTCCTCTTGAAATATTGCCGACGTTGCGACCATATTGTATTTATTATTTCTTCACCCAAGGATATTCATCTTGCCAAGAGATTTTATGACATGGCAGCGGAAACGTCGCCCGACGCTTACATCCCCGTCATGTTTGCCCTGGCTAAATTGGGCGTTTTCTTCGCAATGGAATATGCACAAGAGGTAAGGCCGACGTCATTTGACAGATTCATCATGCGGCGTTTGCCCTTCGTTCGTAAAAGAAATTTTCATCTTGAAGATTTAAAATTTTTTTTTTTTTACCAATTTGACCTCTTATGCTTAACTTTGCAAAGACAACGAAATACATGGCTCCTCTTGACTAACATGGGTTTTCAACTTTTTCCGAGGTATATGTAGAAGATGAGTTTATATATTTTTTTCTCTTGTCCTTGGAAAGTAACTCTGCAAACTACATATATGCAGTTTAATACTTTTGGTGACCTTCTGTTCATTCTCATTTTGGTCCTTTTAAGCCAGAATGGAAACGTTTACCAAATAGTGTTTTGTAGTTGGTCAAGTACACTCTGATTCATATGTGGGTAGTGATCTTTATGATGATTCCATTTATACCTCAGTGAGTTCACTAATTAACCATGAGGTCAGACAACAGCGTTGTTTTATAGTCTTTCGTGATAAAAAACCCGAAAAGAATGAACCATTGGTGATGGAATTTTGGGCTATTAAATTGAATCACCAGATGGGAAGACAAGTGGGAAACCTAATATAAAGAAACCACACTGTATATATACATATGACAGTAAATAACAGGTATGTAGGATGGACTGCTCCAACAGTAGAGATGCCCCTGCTTGCACCATCTTCTTTGCCTCTCCACCACCCTCACCCTCACGCCCCCATTTTTGCCCCATAATACAGCCTATTCGCTGGAAAATTCAACTTTCTCATTTCTTCTACAGAATTCGGATTTTTGGAGGCACGTTCCAACGATGTTTGAGGCTTATTTTGGTGAATTTTGGGACATGTACATCATAACAGCGCTAATTGGAATCAACGTCATGCTGGGTGTGTACGTCTTAGCCAGAAGGAACTTCATTTGAACAGAAGCAAGCCAGTGATTGTCGGCGTTCCAATATGATTCTGGTTCCTGTTGTGTAGAGTTGGACCACATGTATCTTCCACGAAACGTCCATGCACACGTGATTCACTTTTTAACAAGTTTTTCCAAGCTTATGGAGGGGTATCGTACATCTCAGCTAGAAAATATGATTATTCATGACATCTGAATCATAATATTTGATTGGTCAGTGGGTTTTTTCTTTCATGAAGTTACGGGTGAAGGACAGGCAATGCGATGGAACATGTTAAGTTTCTGTGAAGAAACTGACTAATTGTGCAGTAACCTATCATGTCGTGTTCAGACTGACAAAGATTATGGAAGGGTATCGTACATCTCAGCTAGAAAATATGCATATTCATGACATCTGAAGCATATTTGACATTTCAGTCAGGGTCACAAGGATGCAGGCATCTCACTTAAAGTTGACATCGATGTTAAAGGTAGCATCATGTTCAAGGTAATATTATACAGCATTGCAGTAAGGCAGCTTTGATTGGTTACTTTTAATTTAAGGTAATCATTGCCATGGCAATGTGAGGCACAGTATATTAAATGTTGTTCCCCATGGCGATGTTACATTTTAAAGTTTGAAAGTTTATCATTTTTGCCCAACTTAATGACTCCTTTTGACCTCATTGGCTGTCCTGATTTTACCATTACACCCTAAAAATATGGGTAACCGTTCTGCTTCGGTTTAGCCAGAAGTGGAGAAAAAAATACAGTAATAATTGATCTTGTTGCTTACAGAAAAAAGTTATCTATGGTTTCTTTCATACTAGTATAGTGTACCGGGAACATGTTCAGACATTCGGAATTCCCTCTCGGGTGGCAAGAATAATTCAATTTTGATGGATTCTGGCATTTAATGGCCTTTTTAGTAAACAATCCAGCCTGAGTTAACTGATATTACCATTAGAGACGACTGCTGCCTGTTGCCTGTGTCATGGTCAATAACACTTGTTTAATAGAGAACCAAATGCCAACTACAGCCATCCTCCCAAAAGAGTCTGAGTTTGAAGGAGAAGTGACCTTGTACGGTTACTAGATGCTGGCCTCACCAGTCAATTGAATCTCGAGTGGTTTTTGACTGATGGTTCTTTAAGAGTATCGGGGGAATAAATGAATACCTCAGGTACTGTCAGAAATAGACCATTAAAAATATCACTCCACCACAGAGGGGTGGGGGGGGGGGGATAAATCTAGAAGACGGATCAGTTAGACAAATCTGTTGCTGCACACAGTCTGTATGTTTAAGGCACGGAAGGGAGCAAAAGTTTTGGAAAGGACTAGAGTGTTTCACAGACAAGAATTAATATCCTCATCCTCCTCCTCTTCTGCTCGCTACCTCTGGCTAAAGGTCAGATTTGTATGTTTGTGTGTGATCTGTGAAGAGAAATAATGATTTGAATGGCAGACAATCCTCAAAACGGTTAAGAATGTCTGAATATTGCAAAATTTGTTGGCCAACAACAAATGTTTAACTCTGTTTTGCCTGAGTGCTCTTGCTGTAGATTTTGTCCCCTAATGATGGTTTTTTTTTGCCTCTTCAAACTTAACAAAGCCAATTTTTATCACTATGTATTAATATGTGAATGTGTTCTCCAATGTTACCTTTCCGCTAATACCTACAGGAGTCTTCCACTATGTTTTTATAACTTGAAGCAACGAAGGAAAGGTTTAAGGTAAAAACTTGTGTAAAGTTATGATTTTACTGTGATCTGTGGAAGGAGCTAAACAATAGCCTTGGGGGTCCAATAAGTCATTTAAAATATTCATTTATGTCCTCTCAAGTCACACATGTGACAACGTTGGAAAAGTCGACACTGATCCGTGTCAAAAGTAAAACAATGTGTCCAAAAAAATCATGATGAGGAAGTTGTGAATAGAAATAAAAGAATAGGAAGAGCAAAGGAAAGTTGAAATTATTATGATTCTCAAATCACTGTCCTCAAGGAATACGACTCTTGTACTCCTCAGAGGGGAATTTTGTGTACTCTCTATGTCAATCGAAATCACATAAACGCCGTGTTAGAATCACGATTGATGTCGTATAAAGAGATCAGAAAACGATAAAGTATATGTGATTAAATTGCTCACTTGCCCACAAATGATACATAATTGAATTTATTAGGCCAGATACCTTTTTACCACATTGTAAAGGTTTACCAAAAAAATCTGTCTCTACTAAATTGTGACAGGTAGGGAATTATTAACTTCACAGTTGTTTCATTTGTCAAATTTAAGTAAACACTCAATTCAGCAGTACGTTTCCTGAGAATGTTGGATTAAACACGTTTCCTGAGAATGTTGAATTAAATGGTAGGAAACTTGAAGGAAAAATAATCGTTCTTAAACAGAACAAAGAGAAAGAGAAATTGGTACATTATAATTTATTTTTATTAAATTTGTTTAAAATATTGTAATGTTGTTGGAGAGATGTATGTGCAGTATTTCAATTTATAGACAAATTTATTCTGCAGTTAAGACATTGAAGTCAAATTTGAAGAAGGACTCCAAAGTTAAAACTATTTTTGTTTGAAATATCCATATTTTCTGTCATCGGGATATCCCTGTAAGTTTCTCACATTGTCTGTTGAGAGGACATTCCTTGAATTATTGGAATACCCTTTATAACTGTCACATTTGTCTGTTACTGATATATCCCTCAAGTGTCGCTGATGTATCCATCAAGTGTCGCTGATGTATCCCTCAAGTGTCGCTGACATATCCCTCAACTGTCGCTGGTGTATCCCTCAAGTGTCGCTGACATATCCCTCAACTGTCGCTGGTGTATCCCTCAAGTGTCGCTGATGTATCCCTCAAGTGTCCCTGATGTATCCCTCAAGTGTTACTGATACAGTATATCCCTCAAGTGTTACTGATGTATCCCTCAAGTGTCCCTGATGTAACACTCAAGTGTTACTGATATATCCCTCAAGTGTTACTGATATATCCCTCAAGTGTCGCTGACATATCCCTCAACTGTCGCTGATGTATCCCTCAAGTGTCGCTGATATATCCCTCAAGTGTTACTGATATATCCCTCAAGTGTCGCTGACATATCTCTCAACTGTCGCTGATGTATCCCTCAAGTGTCGCTGGTGTATCCCTCAAGTGTCGCTGATATATCCCTCAAGTGTCACTGGAATCTCTATTTTACTCACAATTGACTTCATATCTTAAGAAATGTTGACATGTAAGAATGCTGACTTCTTTGCTTCACCCTTTCACTATTCGTTTAACTTTTTAAAGCACATAAACATAGTTTACTTGATAATACTTAACTGGAGATCTCAAGTTGCATGCTTTATAGTTTAGTTTTCTCCTCTGTGCTTTTCTCATCAAATTTTTTTCATTTCCTCGAAACATTCGGTCTTGTTCTTCTACCACTGTAAGCAAAGAGCTGCCACTCAAAAGGTCTATTCTTTCTGACACTGGTGCAAAATAGGTTTGAGAAGGTTATTTCAACAGTATCTTTTAGGTCATGATAGGGTTTGTTAATGGGCTTTGATTGATGCATTGATAGATAAATGCATTAATTGATCCATTGATTAATTAATTGATGCATTGATTTATTCATTGATTGATCCATAGATTGATTCAGCGAATGATCCATTGAATACTTGATCGATTGATTAATTGATTGATTATGTATTGATTATTGATTGATCCAACTATTGATTGATTAATCGAGTAATCATTTCATGTGTTATGTATGATATAAGTGATTCGATCGTTAACTATAAGAGCAAACTCCTCTGTATCAAGAGTCGCGTGACAAAGGTGAGTATAATAAGCTGAGTATAATAAGGTGGTGGATAAATACCTGACCGCAAGAAATAATTTGGGATCGTACTCTCCAACCTGTCATTTATGATTATATTAGAGGATTATAGTTTTCTGATAAAAATGGCATCAACATCAACATTACAATTGATTCAGATTTCCAATGGCATGTTAAGTGAAGTATAGTAGTGTTGTAACCCATAGGAAACTAATTTAGTATCTGTTTTGCATGAAGCTGCCAGTTGAGTTTTGAATTTGACAAGAGTGATGTGGTAACCTTGGTAATGTGTAAACTTTCTCTCTGATTTGACAAGAGTGATGTGGTAACGTTGGTAATGTGTAAACTTTCTGATTTGACAAGAGTGATGTGGTAACCATGGTAATGTGTAAACTTTCTCTCTGATTTGACAAGAGTGATGTGGTAACCATGGTAATGTGTAAACTTTCTCTCTGATTTGACAAGAGTGATGTGGTAACCATGGTAATGTGTAAACTCTCTCTCTGATTTGACAAGAGTGATGTGGTAACGTTGGTAATGTGTAAACTTTCTCTCTGATTTGACAAGAGTGATGTGGTAACCATGGTAATGTGTAAACTTTCTCTCTGATTTGACAAGAGTGATGTGGTAACGTTGGTAATGTGTAAACTTTCTCTCTGATTCGACAAGAGTGATGTGGTAACCATGGTAATGTGTAAACTTTCTCTCTGATTCGACAAGAGTGATGTGGTAACCATGGTAATGTGTAAACTTTCTCTCTGATTTGAAAAGAGTGATGTGGTAACCTTGGTAACGTGTAAACTTTCACTTTGATGGTATTCCTCTGCAGCAACAAATTGTGAGATATTATAATTAATTCTTTACAAAATTAAATAAAAATATGGTAAAGTGAGTAAGAATGTTGGACATTGATTGTCAATGAGTTTTGAGGGTTTTTTAACCAATATTAGATATGATTAACAATCTTTGTATTCTCATTTTTATTTCATATAATGTCATTATCAAAGTACCACTCTTTACAACAGTACCTATTTTATTTGCATTTTCATTCTTTGCTTTAAATTCGTTTGGTCTAAACTGACAGGGTAAGACTGTGCATGGACATTAGCATATAGGATCTCTATTGATCTTTATTGGGGATGAAAAATCATAAATACTTCACATAGCCACATAGTCAAAAACACTGCTTTAAAAATTGGTCTGGTAGGGAAAGGTGCTGAATTCAAAATAGTAAAAAATACATAAAAAATTTGCTGACAATTCACTCAAGTTTTATTGTTTGCATGCACAGTCAATTTATCTGTTGTGAGAAGGGTTTGGGGGGGGGGGGGG
>JAIPMN010004043.1:0-18008 GCA_020650975.1 Apostichopus californicus | reverse complement strand
TATACACATATAATTGAAACCATATATATATGCTTTTGGCTAATAATCTATTATTTTAGAGTACACGCCTGTGCGTTTGAGTGTGTGGCGTAGAAGCACATCCTTGCCCCGATAACAGTGTTGACTATCTACCAGTAATTTGTTCGTTGACAGTTAAAATTATACGATGATTTGTTAAGCCTATAATATTCTGAATTCTTGATATCCAAGTCGATATGCACGACACGGTGTTATAAATTTGGGAACGATTAGTTCACAGGGAGCATGGATTTAGTTGGAAAGGATAAAGAGACCCATCCCCACCCCCTCCCTCTGTCCCCTGGATCCCCCCCCCTGGAAATGTGCATACGTATATTTCACTCATTATCATCCTGTCATTCTTTGTGGCCTGCCTCCCCCTTACTCCGTGACATTGCTATGCAAACGTCAAGAGAGGATATTAAATTTTACACCAATCAAATTATACGGCTGACACAAGCAATATTAGTGGTACGCTAGTTGAAGACTCTTTGTTAAACAGAGTGTTATGTATAGGGAGCCGTAACCAACGTTCTTTTAACAGCCCGTAAACTTCCGTTTGCAAAGTAAGAAGGACATCGATTTGAATATGACCTGGAACTCTCAATCTACAATAGGAAACCGTATTAACCATGGAGGGTCAATGTGACGTGCTTCCAGGTGCTACTAACATATTATTTAACCCTTTGTCAATTCGAAGAGATTAACGTTCCGCAGGCAACAGAAAGCCACTATAACCTGGGCATTTACGGTAAATTTGAGAATAATTGCTTAGGTTTGGATGATAACGTTGTTAAGATTTACTTTCCGTCTCTAAAAACTCTTGATCTGCATGGGTCCTGGATACTATTCGAACATGTACTGGCAGTCTTAGGGTTGCTTACGGCGTTCACTCCAATTATATCATATGCGCTTGTTTACGTGCAAGAACGGCATGGAGACTTGTGCAGGTGCCACACCACAATTACAGTAGTGTTCGTCCGCTCGAAAGTTAACCATTGTCGGGGGAAAAAAGAGCTAAAACGACCTAATGTAATGCTTGTTTAAGCATATTATCAGTTACCATCATTGTTTTTTTCTGCCGTTATGTGAAATAGCATATTTTAAAGTACAGATGGTGTGAAAATAGGTAGGATTGAAGGTGATATAAGCCATTTTAGAAAATCTTTGGTTAAATGTTGATATTACTCCGCGCGAGCAGATGGAAGGGTTTGGGTTCAGTATGCTAAACTTGCTCCTCTTCTCTAAACGGTCATGATAAGGAAATTTGCAAGTGCCATGATAGGCCAAGATCTCAGCTATCATGTGGTAAGTAGGATATGCCAGTTGAAAACTTCTATCTATGTTTGGCAGGTCTTGAAAGTGACAAGTTGAGTGTGTAACTCATTGGAACAATTAATTGTGGTGCAACACCTGCAAGAAACAACGAATCGTGTCGTCGCGACGCAGATCTGCTTATGGTGTCTAGGTACATTTGTGTACAGTCCTGATAAGCTGCGTTCGTTTCCGTTGCAGTTCGATTGTTTGAGAGGAAATACTCAACATTTTTGAATAAAAAATTGCAGTAAAATGGGGGAAATGTACCACTGAGCTAGATTCGATTGTACACGTAGCTTCACAAAGAAATGTGGTAGCAATGAGATCAGGACATTAGTTGTTGTAGAATACACATGCAAAGAGTACAAATAGGAGTTGAGTGCTACAAGCATGTCACATGACCCTCCATAGTTGGTACGTTTTTGCGCCTCCTAATTAACATAGGCGGTCCAGACTTTTGCTTACGCCGAATGAGAGTGCGCGGGACCGGGAGTACAGACTTCGCGCTGCAAATTCACATCAGTCACTTGCCATGTTCACAGACTAAGTTGAAACATTGTCAACTGAACTCACGATGTACTGTACGCTAGTATTATTTCACAAATAGGTTAGGCTGGTGCTGGCTTGTAGTCTGAAATGTGATTGAAGGTACTTCACTCGTGAAATAACGCTAGTTTTCCATCCTTGGTATGTATTTTGAGGAATTAATGGAATAGAATACAAAAACATTTCTTAGCCCTAATCATTTTTTTTCTAAACTGAACTCTGTAACAACGGATATACGAAACAACACTGTGCAACGATAATCCTAACATACATTTATACTAGGAAAGGCCTAACACTGTAACTTAAGTTACCGTGCGTACAATATTAACTTGGGATTTTAATTTTATACTAATAGGCCTATGGGGTAACCATTTTTTAATGGTACTTGTTATACGAGATCTCGATCAATTTTAAAGAACAAATTCCAGCGAATCGAGAAGAAATGTACAAGTCTTGGAAGTAATTTTGACATTGTGTAGACCCTGCTGTTTCGATGAACCGAGCCAGGCTAGGCTAGATAGGGGGCCGTGTCATTCCGCCATCGGTACATTCCGCCATGGAAAATGTGCTCTTTCCGCTATTGAAAAAGTGCCATTCCGCTATGTTACTCAGATGGCGGTAAAGCACTTGTATGGCGGAAAAAGCACATTATTGTGGGTGCACTGTACGCCTATATGCACTGTATATTGCTTCGCTCCACACTACCTAGGCCCGCAAAATCGGCCATTTAAATCAACAATCAGAATCGGTCTTTTTAATAAGCAATCAACCTAAATTAATTCGATTTATTCAACCAACTATATTATTTATTTGAAGACAGTGTATCTACTCTTACAAACTTACAATTAAAATTGTTCAATCAACATGTACATTAAAAACTGTAAATCTACTCCCCAATCTTGTCTTAACTACAATTCAGTCTATCCAGCGAACAGTCACATTTGAAGACGTACCTATCCTTCCAACCCAATCAAAAAAGTTTCACTGATACATTCCTGTGTCAAATCCATTCCTAAAATGTACCATTCCGCCATAGGTTTGGATCCTTTCCGCCATGGCAGAAAGGATCTAAACCTATTCCGGAATAGTATGGTGGTATGTACCTATGGCGGAATGGCACTGGAACCGGCTGGATAGGCTGTATACGAATTATTAGTATAGATCTAGTTGGGTTTTAGGTTGAATGAGTTATGAACAAGCACCCAGGAGCAAAATTTGGACCGTTCACATCACAACAAAATGACATAGAGGCTGCAGGAGGTTTCAACAATTGAATTTCGTGAATCAAACAGAATATCGGCACAAACTGATTTTGTGTACGGAGAAAATCAGGATTCGTTTTCTCTGGTAGTATAAGTATGTATTACAACTCCAAGATTTTAATAACTTTGCTTGTTTATTTTATCTTTTTACAGACCTTGAGATGTCAATGCGATTGTCATCAAACAGGAGGTAGGTATACAAACATTTCATAATTTCATGTCTAGTATTGCATCATACGAAGCTACCTTCAAAATTATCCAGTTGTTATACAAGAAAGATGTCCAGCAGTTTTATAAAAACAGGAAACAGTATTATGTAAGAGTCAAAGTTCAGAGCCTTCAGAAAGTCTACTATGTACACAAAATTTTTGAACGCTAAATTGTTCTCTGGGCATACAAATTTCACTGAGCCTAAATCGGCGGATGGAAAAGAAAGTCGTAAGGTTTGGTTTGGAGTACAGCTCATGATCTTAGCTTAACCCAGGCAAGGTATGTTAAAGTCAAACCATGTCCATGCGACAAACAGCCTCCTAGCAGGTTAAGAAATGTCCTTCATTTGTCCTTTGTCTTTTTCAAACAGCATTAGTTTTATGATTTTATTTTCTCTGAATAGTTTACTTTGAACTGTTGTTATTTTTTAATTTGTGTCACAGAAATCCAAGGAAGGGAAACAATGCAGTTTTGACAACAGGTAGGACCGAAATTGTATCAGAATCTGATTCTTTACCGGATATATTTGGCGGCGGTCTGGATGGCGATCAGGATGACGTCATTCTCTTGACGACAGTAGAAGAAAAAGAAAACCTGGCAGAGATGATCGGCTCCGCAGTTGGTAAGAAACATGATTTTGGGCATTGAAATATGCCTGCACATTGACATTATCTCCCCTCCCCCCACCTTATCCCACATCCCAACGATAAAAACAATGAGGAAAATGAAGGCTTATTGGTACAGCAAAAGAAATAGTTCAATAGCTATGTAAACTTACACTTGTTTGTTTATGTCTACTAACACACTTTCCCATATCCTCATAGTTGACAAGATGGCTAACATTTCAGCACAGCAGCCCTGTTGACTCATTTTGGTCTACTCTCTACTAACACACTCTCCCTTCTTCATAGTTGTTAAGTTGGCTAACATTTCATCACTGCAACCGCTGTTGACTTATTTTGGTCTACTCTCTACTAACACACTTTCCCATCTTCATAGTTGACAAGTTGGCTAACATTTAATCACTGCAGCCTCTGTTTACTCATTCTGTGTCATCGCCCACTTCATCTTCCTTCTGAGTTTGCCAGTGATAGACTACAGCGCTGTAATTCTAAAAAAAGGAAATCAGTTTGGAATAGCCAGAATTTCTGCTCAAGTGAATTGCTTCTCAGGTGCTCTCCCCCACTGCTCCGCTTCCAGGACTTACTATGTAGTTCGCTTTCCATCTTTAACCTTTTTCTTGGCCAACCTAGTGATTATTCGTAGTCACCTGACTACCAAGCCTCAGTTACCTTGACTACTGCTGTTTGCCTTTTATTGTACATGAAAAAAGACCTGACAGAATGCTTATGCTCATAATATTAATATTTCCCGGCTGGGTGAGAAATATTGGAAAATACCGGGAAATAGTAGTAAATACTGGGAAATACCCGCAAATATCGGTGGATACATACTCATGCGAAAAATAACTATAGTTAAGTGAGCACTGATTACGATTTGCATGAAATAGTGTTTGTTATCCAGTTATTCCAGTAAGACTCAGTTATAGTATAACTTACTGATTTGGTTCATCTAATTATTCATCTAATTAGACTTGGTCTGTAAAAAGCTGCAAAACTAGTGATACTGATGGGCTACAGATGTCTGAGAGGAGCAGCAGACATTGGCTGGTCATGAACTAGCCACTAATGGGATAGTATGAAAGACATGTTAAACCATACCCAGTATTGGGGGTGTTAAGTTGCTGTGTTGTTTAAAAACAGTGATCAGTGAAGGCATTGTGACATCTGTGTACAGTACCCACAATAGGGTAAATAATTGGTTGCATGAGGAGAGAAGGGTAAGGCTAACCCTTTCATCCTCAAACACTTATTTTTATCTTTTCCCTCCAACAGGTCACACAGGGAGTAAGTCACTCCGGTTGAGACAAAGGTAAGTACAAATAGTTAGAACTTATTTACTTCCATTGTAAGTGCCAGAGTGGAGTAAAACTTACATAACAAAATAGGAAACAGAGGGAGAACTTGTTCGTGGATGGCCACATTACAGGAACTCTTTGGACCAAAAAAAACATTTAAAATTCAATCCAATTTCACTGTTATGTTGTCACATTGAAAACATACTTGGTAAGGTAATGACAAAACAATAGAAAATTATTCCAAAATTGATAAAAACCATTCTGAGGAGACATTTTCAAAGAGACAGATATATCTAACCATCATCTTGAGCTTTTAAGTAAGGTTCTTGTGATGAATAAGTCTCCCAAACAGGTAAACAAAATATTGCTCCTTTTGGAAAACATTTCAGCTTTAAAAGTTTCGTCAGGGGGCTGTCATTTTGTGAATCTGTGATGTCATATTACCACAAGGATCTTAAATATTTTACTTTCTCTTGGTTTATTAGGTAGACTGTTAACAGCGTTGCTATCATTAAATTTCATGTTTTTAGATTCATGATTTGCAGAAAATAACCAATGTTACAATAATAGGCAGACAAAGGAACTTGAAGCACATGTGACTTGATGATTTTAAATCAGTGTTTTACATTGTAGTCTAGGATTATTACTCAAAGTAAGATTATAATTGATAAAATGAATACACCTTTGAAGATTTGTTTCCCCAGGGGGAAACAAACCGATTCACAACGCTGTTGTTGCCAGATGCACTCCATCAAATTTCACCAAATGTTTAATATTTGTATCTCTACGATACAAAGAGCTATTAGAATGTATCTTTGCCTACAAAAGTCTTTCCAAGACATTTCGTGAAGCAATGAACTTCAGCCGTGGAAAAGCTCTTTCATGGCGGTTATTCCTTGTAACCAGATTTAGTGGGGAATTGGGGAACGGGTGTACATTTCTGAAGTGAATGTCTTGATTGGTCATCAACATCAGAGTGAACATTTGTACTCAATTTTGAAGTAGTGACTGGATATTCATATTATATGAATATTCAAAGATTTGCTGAATCATGTTCAGCAAGAAGCATAATTTCTTGATTATTTACAGGAAGGAGAGAGCAGCCAGCATAGAAGATAACAACTCGGACATGAATGGATCTTCGTCGGACATCTTCGAGGACAGCGTGGCAACCACAGATAAACAGGATGAAGATTTGAGTAACAAGAGGAACAAAGCAGGAAATCCTGTCAGGGATGTCCACAAGGAAGCCAAGATAATCTCAGATTATATACTGCTTGGGAAAATTGCAGGACCAAGAAAGTCACAGCGTATCAGAATGTTGGTCGATGAAGGGGAGGCTTCAGATACCAACGAAAACGAACCGGGAGATGCAGCAAGCAGCAAGACGACATCGAGCGATACGAAACAAAAGAATGTACGTGTAAAGTCGAGTGGCACGGAGAGTGTTGAAGACAGGACAGATGATGCAGTAAAGGAAGACCAGGAAGTTGAAAACGAAGAAGGGGAGAGAAGAGGTAGCAGAAGTACTAGAAATGTGAAGAAGATAAACAAGGGTAAGGGTAGTGAGATGGTTGAAAGGGGAGATGTACCAACTAAAGAAAGTTCGAAGGATAATAAAAAACTTCTACATAAAGAGAAACTGAGAACGAATATCACAACCGTGACTGCAGAAATTCACAAAGATGCAGGCCCTAGCGAACTTGAAGAGAAATGCCTGTCAAAGGACAAAACTGCCACCGGGGGATCAGACACCAGTGAGGAAGACAAAGAAGGTGTCAGAGAGGAAGGGGGTGCTAGTGATACTCCTCGCAAACTGAGGAATCAAACTGTGAAGGAGGCACAAGTTAGTAGGCAAGCAGAGGAGGCTGAATCTGATTTTAACGAGCCATGTGAACAGGAAAGAACAAAGGAGGCAGGGTTAGAGAGGACTGCATCCGTCGAAATGGAGAGTGAAGAGAAAGAGATGAAAGGAAAAGAGGGCAAGGAGGTTGATGCATCAGTTGATGAAAAAACAAGGGATGGAGAGACCCCTGATGAGGTTGATGAGATGGAGGTGGATCCCCAAGTTGACCCATCAGATATTCTTGATACTATTGGCAGTGAAAGCGAAGGGATGGAGGAGGAGGAACCAGATGATGACAGGCAGGATGCATCAGAGGAAAATATTTCTAGCGATAAAAAGAAAGAGCAGGACATAGAAGATGCTTTATTTGAAGAGGAAGCAAAGCAAGAACTGTCTAAGGATGTGCTTGTGAATGTGGAGGATGAAAGTAGCCAGGAAGATGTGGGACTAAAGAAGAGCTCAAAAACACAAACACAGTCATCTGGTGAAGAGGATAGAAGTATCCGGGAGGATGAAGTACCTAGAGCAAAACAGAGAGAAAAGCAATTGGCCATTGATGCAAGTGGGACTAGTCAGGAGGAAGCAGGACCAAGGCGGAATCGAAAGAGAGGGAAACGGGTAGAAGTTGATGAAGATGGGAGTAGCCAGGAGGAAGCAAGATCAAGGCGGAATCAAAAGAGAGAGCAAAGAATAGAAGTTGATGAAGATGGGACTAGTCAGGAGGAAGCAAGACCAAGGCAGAATCAAAAGAGAGGGAAAAGAGAAGTTGATGAAGATGGGAGTAGCCAGGAGGAAGCAGGACCAAGGCGGAATCGAAAGAGAGGGAAACGGGTAGAAGTTGATGAAGATGGGATTAGCCAGGAGGAAGCAAGATCAAGGCGGAATCAAAAGAGAGAGCAAAGAATAGAAGTTAATGAAGATGAGACTAGTCAGGAGGAAGCAAGACCAAGGCAGAATCAAAAGAGAGGGAAAAGAGAAGTTGATGAAGATGGGAGTAGCCAGGAGGAAGCAAGACCAAGACGGAATCAAAAGAAAGAGCAAGGAATAGAAGTTGATGAAGATGGGAGTAGCCAGGAGGAAGCAAGACCAAGGCGGAATCAAAAGAGAGGGAAAAGAGAAGTTGATGAAGATGGGAGTAGCCAGGAGGAAGCAAGACCAAGACGGAATAAAAAAAGAGAGCAAGGAATAGAAGTTGATGAAGATGGGAGTAGCCAGGAGGAAGCAAGATCAAGGCGAAATCAAAGGAGAGGGAAACTAGAAGTTGATGAAGATGGGAGTAGCCAGGAGGAAGCAAGATCAAGGCGAAATCAAAGGAGAGGGAAACTAGAAGTTGATGAAGATGGGAGTAGCCAGGAGGAAGCAGGACCAAGGAAGAGTGTAAAAAAGGAGAAAACATGCAGTGATGAAGATACTGAAGGATCAGAAGATGCAGAGGCACAAGATGGAAGGAGGAAAAGCCTAAACACCAGAGGTTGGTGAAATGTTTCAACTCATGGGAAAGTTTCACATTATCTGCTCAGCTTAAACTTAGCTTCAATGTAAAAAGTTTATAGGTTATGAGGGTAAATCACGACAGTTGTTGAATATCTCAACTGGGTGTTTAGGCCTTTTACCATCAAATTTAACATTTTCAGGCAAAACTCTTACATACTTGTTAGTGAAGGGAACTTTGGCTGATTACTTGATTCAATCTATGGGAACTTGATCATAGTTCAGGTAAGAGTGCAGTGCAACATAGCCATCTGTTTAAGGAGCTCTCTCATGAAACTTTGTTATGTGCTTAACAGTTTGTTTTGTTATTTTCGCACAATCCATTTATGATCTAAAAAAGTAGATATGGGCCAAATCTAGAAGACTGCAAGTAATTAAAAATGGTAGCTAAACTTAGGCTTGATTGCCACTGAAGGACGGAAAGAAGAAACACTATTAAATAGGACCAAAATTTTCACCTAATAACAGCATCTTTTTTTGTTTTACATTTTTTGTTAAGTTTGTTTTATTATCTTCTGTTTTATTTGATTATTTATATAGTTTTTTGAGTATATTGAAACAAACTTTGATGTTGCTGATACATTAAGAATGATATTTTCTCAGAAATTTCTCTGTTCTTTTTGCATTTACATTTCCTAGGTACTGAAGTCAAACAGGAGGAGGAATCGCAAGATGCTTCCAGTGAGGACTCTTCTGTCAATGGCAAGTATTTCTATAAAACCCTTAGAAATAAAATTAAGTCGATTGTAATAATATTATTAATAATAACAATAATAACACACTATGGTTCTAATGCAGTTTTGAAAACAAGTGGGGGAACCATGCATAGAGCAACACATACATGCTGTACGTTTTGTTGCGCTGGGCAGAGAACAAAAATAGGACAGAGTAATGGATGATAAAAATATACCATTGCAAGTAACTGAGTCATATATAACTGAGTCTTATGAGTCAAATAAATTTTTAAGTTATACTTAAAATTAGATATAGATTCAGCTTCTTTAACTTGGGAGGCAGACTATACAACAGAAAGACTAAGCAGATTGGAAAGCACAATGACCATAAGATGTTTTTGCTAATGTATTATGAGAGACGAGTCACTGGAGAACTACAGTGCAGGGGGTTAGCTGTGAGTAGGTCGTGCGCGGGGGGGGGGGGTGGGGGGCAGGTACAGTAGGGGGCAACATCATGGATGCATGTGAAAGGTAGGAAAAGAACTTCGCAATTAGATGCACTAGTTAACAGAAAACCAGTACAAATTGCGATTGGGAGTAACATTTACAGATCTTGCCTGTGAAACTAGTCTTGCCATCAAGTTTCTTTAGGGGATGACCGAGAAGGCCATATATGGCAAGCTATTGCGAGTGATATTATCACACAAAAAATTTGTTTGGGAGACCAAGTAGATATAGGAACAGCAGTTTGTCAGTTTTGTGCTTGTGATATATTTAAGTAGGTTTAAGAGTGTGGATTTGAAGGTAACAGACGATGTTCGTAAGATGTGCAACAGGGATGTACATTTGAGCAGTGAACCTGTGTTACTGAATTTTGAATCGATATTCTAAAAGATTTTTGCTATCTGCTGCCCACTAGTCTTGATGACGGATGAGTAATGTTTCCTTCCCCTATTATTTTACGTGGGAAGTAAGTAACCATCCATTTATTTTATGTGGTAAGTAAGTAACCATCCATTTAAAACTTATCACTTTTAACCTAATCGCATTGTCTTCTGTCTTTCTCTAGATTTCACTCAAGACTTTAAAGGAATACGTTGTACATCATGTTATCAGCAGCTGAATCAGTATAACAGGAAGAGTCTGTGTGAGCACCCAACACTTGGCGTGTTAATCTGTAGGGTGAGTCTTTACTGCACATGGATTTATGGCCTTTTTAAACTACAGGTTGTGAATAGATTGACAAAACTTGCATGAGTCTGGCTACTAAGGCAATATAAGACTTGCAATTTAAGTGGTTGCCCTTTATCTAATGAATAGATTTATGTCATTACAATAGATTGCACATTCCCAATAACTAAATTTGTTTGTCACTCACTTGGACGCCAAGTATGTGCCTAATTGCATCATTTCATGTACAAGTTTGGTGGGGTGGGTGGATAAGGGTGGGGGGGTGGGGGAATGAAAGGTTATGTCCTTTTGTATATTAGTGCATTGTTACTTCGCATATTCCCTTAAATGGTGTAACTCTGTTATAACTATGTACCCGTACTGATGGACCATATGATGTCACAGTCAGTCCTGTTCAAAAACTCACTGAGTTTTCTTTCTCTTGGTTTTGTCAGAGATGCATTGAATACTACTACGAGGGAGATTTTACAAAGGATGACGAAGGCTCGGATGAACAGTGTCAGTGGTGCGGAGAAGGTGGAAACCTCATCTGCTGCGATCAGTGTCCGTCAGCCTTCTGTAAATCTTGTATATGCCGCAATCTGAGCCGCCGGGAGTGGACAAAGATATCCCTCAACGAAACTTCAGAGTGGCACTGCTATGTATGTGACAAGAGGCCACTGAGTGAGCTCATGAAATGTTGCAGAGCTGTCATAAAGTGGGCTGAAAAGTCAAAGCAATTATCCACTAAGAAAGAAATACATTCTTCTAGGACAGCCAGGCCGACAAAGAAAGAGACCGTCGATCCATTAAGTGATCTGCATTCGTTCTTAGAAGGTAGGCTAAAGGAATGGTCGTCCTTTCAGAGGAAGCTAGATAACAGCAAGAAGTTTGCTGCCAATAGCAGTAGGAAGGAACTGGCACAAGCTGTACTCAATATCAGAAGCTTCAGGAAGTATTTAAAGTCCTTCCAGGATCAGTTTGAACATTGTTTGGAGGAGGTCATGTCCTCAGGAGAGCTGAGTGCTGGAGAGACTGCAACGGACTCAGTCGCTGTGACAGAGGGTGGAAGTGAAAATGAGCCATCAGAGACCAAGAGAGAGGCAGAGACCTCAGGATTAAAAACAACTGCAAAGAAACAGAGCAGAGAGCAAAAAGCAAGAAGGATGAAAACGACTCCAAGTAGGAGAGGGAGCGGTTCAGGTCAGGAAGTTTCCCAGAAGGATGTGAAGGAAGAAGAGGATTCGTCACAGAGTAGTATCGAAGCTGACGATGGAGGAGAAGAACAAGATGCTGAAGGAGATGAGGGGTCGGAGGTAGATGATGGAAAGGTGGCTGTAAAAGATGTAGATGGAAGGAGGGCAGCCAGAGATTCTGAAGAGGAGCAGAGTATGCAAGAGGAAACAAGTAGCAAGGATGTGGAGGAAGCCAGCGATAGCCAGGATGTCTTGTCTGAGGCAAACGATGGTTCCAGCGAGGAAACAAGAGTCAAGAGTAGTAAAGGGAAGACTGTTTGTGAGGCAATTAGTGTGTTGGCTGCAGGGTTTGAGGAGGATGGGGAGAAAGGCAATGAGGAGGCAAAGGAGGAGGAAGATGATTTGAGTGAGGAGAAAGGAAGTGATGAGGAGATGGAAGAAGGAACAGAACAAAAGAAGTCTTCCAAGGCTGATAGAAAGACAGCGAGGAAAGAAAAGAAGGACGGAAAGGCTGTAGAAAAGAAAGAAGCAAAAGTGGTTGTCTCTTCTGTTGGAAAGGAAAATGGTAACAAAGAGGATGAAGATGAGTTTGAACGGTTGCTTAAGGAAGAGATGGAAGAGGAAGAGGAGGAGGAGAAAGAGAAGAATGGGGACAAAGATGAAGGCTCTACTGCTATAAAGAAGGCAAAGAGAATGAGTAAGGGTAAGCAGAAGGAACCACAAGCAAAGAAGGACCTCTCAAAGCTTTACAAGAAGGAGGCGCAGTCCAAAAAATATGTGGAAAACAGTGACACCTCAGATACAGAGGTTTCTCTCATTGATGTCGATCTTGCAGATGAAATCAGCAGAAAGATGAAGAGAAACAGAAAGAAAAATAGGGGGAAAGGGCACGCTGCCCCTCCCTCTTCTTCATCAGACACCGACGAGGAAGTTGAGAAGATGGTACAGAAAGCAAAGAAGAGGAAGAAACAGCCCAGTAGTGAGGAAGAAAGTCCTGCGAAAGGTCAAGGGTCAAAGACAAAGGGAGACAGTAACGCCAAGAGCAGTGTGAGCAACAAAAAGAAAAGACGAAAGAATTCTTCTGGCTCTGATATCGATGACGAAATCGAACGATTGGGTGATATACAATTTTCGGGTTCCAAAGGTAAAAGTCGGAAAAAGGGTGGTAAGGGTAAAACGAGTGCGACAAAGAAAGGCAAAGGGAAGTCGAAGGTAGAAAAAGAGGAAGAAAGCGATAGCGAGGACTACGAGGAACTGCCCGAGGTCAACTACGACACAGATCCGGAGTTATTGATGAGCAGCCAGAAGAAGAAGAAAGAAGAGGTGAAATTAGAAGATGCAGAAGAGGAACTTGCAGAGAAGAGGCTGCGGGAGGAACTGGAAAATGACGGAAAGGAGAACAACCACGGGAACTCCAGCTCCGATACCGAGGTAGACGACGATGAGAAGAAGGACGGTAAACAGTCCAAGGGAATGGGAAAAGAGGGTAAAGGTAAGGGCAAGAAAGGTACCGACAAGAAACGGGAAGATTCCAACTTGGACGGTTCCGCCGAAGAAGACGACAAAAGCAACTCAGATGCTAAGGAAGGGAAAGACAAGAAAAAGACTAAAGTTCACAGACTTCTAAAGAGCAGGTTGATCTCTTCGTCTTCCTCCAGCAATTCCGACCAAGAATGGAATCACAAGAAGAAGAAATTGAACGACGTCATAGACAAAAGCGACGACGATAAAGGCAAGAAGAGAAACAGTAGGAGAGGGAAAAAGAGTAAAAGTTCTGACGACGACTTCACCGCTTCGGAGTCGAGCGACGATTCCGTAGGGAAGAAGAAGAAAAAGACAAAGAAGAAGGGAAATGATAAGAGTAGAGGGAGTCGAAATACATCTCAGACATCAGGAGATGAGAGCAGCGACATCGAATTCATCAAGAAAATCACCAAACGGAAGAGGAAGAAGGCAGGAACGCAGACTGAAACAGACAAGGGGAGTAGTGATGAATTTCAGGCAGAGAGGAAGAAGCTTAGAAGCTACCAGAAAGTCGATAACAAGAAGAAAAAATCCAGGATCAAGAAAGCTTGTGCGTCCAATAGCGACTCGGAGGATAAAGCCAAACAGGTTTGTTTAAATGGTGACACTTCTGTTGTGATTTCATCTGAAAAAGTTTCTTTTCTGTTGCAATCCTATGGTTATTTTTTTTTAAATGTGATTTTATTTATATTTATAGACTATTTTCATAGTTGAGATTTAAGCGTTCAATGAAATGCAAACTCCCCTTTGGGATAAATGACTTGTACGAAATAATGAAAAGGATGGACATTCTCAGTTTCATCGCCATGGTGATGCCATTAACCCTGCATTTGCCAGAAGAATTAATCAATTTCAACCCTAAAAATTAATGGAAAAAATTGTATTATTTGTTGATGCTATCAGATTAGGGTGTGGATTTCACGTGATGGTTTTATAATAGAATATTAATTAAGGCTGAAACCATTCTTGTTCTATTGAGTTATGAATACAAAATAAAATAATTGAAATCATTTTTCTAATTTGAGTACCTCTGTCAAAAAAAAACAAATCATGCATGTAGCATGCATGTGCAGGACAAAGTTTACCGCTAGAATATATTATGAAAACAGTTCTTAAGGCAGTCCATGTAATGAAAACACAACTTACTGTGCAATGTACTTATTCAAAATCCTAAGAGATAATTACTGAACTGCAGGATTTGTTCATTTCATTAATAGCACAAGATATGAAGTAGGGAGTCTGATCAATATGCTCCATTTCACAACGGTGTATGGTATAACTTTTAATATCTGAGACTCGGATCACTTTATAAAGTTGTTAGTAGTACTGTATGTAACTTTCATAGCTTTGAAGATTTGAAATTACACTTAGCGTTGCTTTAATGTCACCATAGTAAGTGATACCACTCTGAAGTTATATGAAAGTAACATTTTTTTTTCAAATATCTTTTTGCCTCATGTGTTGCATGTCTACGACTTGCTACATTTTAGGATCAGAGTGATTCAGGGTCTGATGAGAACAAGGTCAAAGGTCGTAAGAAAATTAGGAAGGTCATGTCAAAGAAAAAGCTGGCCCAAGAGACGAGAAATGCTGCAGAGGAAGAAAGAGAGAGACGTAAAAGGGTCCAGAAAAAGAGACAAGAGGTAACCATGGTGGGATGGGTGGGGGCGGGGGTGGGATGGGTGGTTAGGTTAGGACAGGGTGAAGCCATGCTCATTTTGGAGGCAAAGTGGGGTGGGTTTGGCCACATTCTGTTCTGTTTTGGACACTCTTTTAAAAGTGTCCGAGTGAAGTTTTCTGTCACGATTAGAATGTACATGCATGTGATAACTGTGATTGACAAAGAAATGGGAGAAGATAGCCAGAGAGCCCTGGAGTGGGAGTGGGTGGGTGTCTTTGCAAAAGTGGTTTATTCTTGGCTCAATTCCAACTTGCAAAGTTATGTTCAAGCTTGATATGGGTTAAGGTTACATGCATGTTGGAACCTTTGAGTGAATTGCTGCTATGATGGAATACAAGTGACCTGAAGTTAGAATGGAAAACCCGGGATGTGTTAATGAGAAGGATATCCAAGGAAAGTGATAGTCTTTGAAATGAAAAGTTCTCGTTGTTGCTAAGCCCTCGGTTGTTTCCTAAGTAGCCTAAAGCTGCAAAATGCCAAATGTCATCTGCTAAGCTTACAGTATGGTTTAAAAGATTGTCTGACTTGGCACAAAGATACTGTCAACAGTTGTTAATTCTGCAGTTTAGAAAGATAGTGGTTGTTCTAAGCTGGTTTCAAATGCCATTTAAACTAACTGATTGTTGGTATGAAAGAATTAAGAAAAGTGCAGAATTTGTAGAATGTTGAATTTAAGGGATGAGTCCAGTCTTGTTTGAATTACGATGTTCTTTATACTACACTATTGAATTTGCTAATAAATTTTGAACAACCTTTTAAACTTACTTTCGAGATAAATCTGTGTGACCTTGACCACAACCTCGTATTCAAGGCACTGTTTGTGCCAGCTTTTGTTCATATCTATGACAGAAAATGGTCATGATAGAGAAGAAAGTTTGAAATTGAAAAGGATTATCTAGTTTTCACTTCCGATCAATAAGCTTAAGGTCTGATCAAAACCATTGTATATCCATCTCACACTGTACTGTATGCTTTCAATGCAAAATATGTAATCATGTATGAAATGCTGGATGAGATTTTCTGACTTAATGTAGCAGGCCATCTTTTGGGCACCTTCAAAGGGGCCGGTCTGACTGTTCAACCAGATATTAATTCATCTAGTATGACCATTGGGCAGTCTCGACCCAAATAATAGAACCCGCTCTGTCTTAAATTCCCACCTACTTAGAAATTCCTCCCCCCTTAGTAATCCCTACCAAATTGGCTCTTCAGTTCCGACCTCCTGTTTATTTATGGCTTCTTTACAATGTTAATTGAACAATACTTCACTTCTCAGCATCTCCCTGATTGAATAATAGACAACTTTCCCTAGAAAAAAAAAGAAAAAAAAAAAAAAAGTGTCTATTCCACAAAAATATTATATTATCCCCCGTAGGACCTCTTGCGAGGTTGATCAGGGGTAAACTCCTATATTTGATTTGATTTGGGCAGTCTCGAGAGATGTTCCTTATTATTTTTTCCCATCTGTAGTTGATAGCCGTTGAGATGGACTCGCCTCAAAAATCCTCCACTCTGAAGGAAGTGTTCCTTGATAGAGATCCTGAAACCAAAGAGATCCTTCTGGAGGTGGACAAGCAACTTGTGGATGTCCTAAAACCTCACCAAGCTAAGGGGATCCAGTTTATGTGGGATTGCACATTTGAATCATTGGCAGATGCTGACAAACCTGGTAGCGGTTGTATACTTGCTCATTGTATGGGCCTGGGGAAAACACTGCAGGTAAATTTTTTTCACCCTGCTGTCAAAAACATGGTCTGCGCTTTGCTTTCCCTTCAAACTTTCAACCGCTCTGAATAATAATAATAAACATTTATATAGTGCTTTGCATAACGAATATCTCAAAGCGCTTTACAAAGAATGCAAAGAAAAGCTTCTACTTATTAAAGTACTTAGCAAAGAGGAAGGTTTTGCGATGGGAGAAGCACACGAAGATACTGGGGTAAGGTATTCCACAAACTTGTCAAGCAAACATTCTGTGTTTACACATAATGAAATATTCATGCTTAAGTGATCCATCAATGTGGTTAAAAATTCATTTGGTAGGTTTGATAAAGACCAGACTCAAATCCGATATCTGTATGGTCCAACCCACTGGAGTACGAAACTAGGCACAGCCATAGCTTCTTGAATCTTGTTGACTTTATTCCACGGTTTATTAAACCGATCTCTTCTTCCTCCCTAAATTCTTGTTACAAAGAATCGATTTAAATCCAATATCTTTCAAGCTAAACCTACTGGAGGACCAAACTAGGAACAGCCATAGCTTCTTGAATCTTGTTGACTTTGTTCCATGGTTTATTAATCCGAGCACTTCTTCCTCGCTAATTTCTTGTTTATTTTATTCCTGTGTTTATGGATATCTTCTCTGCTGATAATAAACAAAGAATGGATTAAAATCCAATATCTTTCTAGCTAAACCTACTGGAGGACCAAACTAGGAACAGCCATAGCTTCTTGAATCTTGTTGACTTGAATCCATGGTTTAATAATCTGAGCACTTCTTCCTCGCTAAATTCTTGTTTATTTTATTCCTGTGTTTATGGATATCTTCTCTGCTGATAATAAACAAGAATGGATTAAAATCCAATATCTTTCTAGCCTGTTTCCAGCTAAACCTACTGGAGGACCAAACTAGGAACAGCCAGAGCTTCTTGAATCTTGTTGACTTGATTCCATGGTTTATTAAACCGAGTACTTCTTCCTCGCTAAATTCTTGTTTATTTTATTCCTGTGTTTATGGATATCTTCTCTGCTGATAATAAACAAGAATGGATTAAAATCCAATATCTTTCTAGCTAAACCTACTGGAGGACCAAACTAGGAACAGCCAGAGCTTCTTGAATCTCATTGACTTGATTCCATGGTTTATTAAACCGAGTACTTCTTCCTTGCTAAATTCTTGTTTATTTTATTCCTGTGTTTATGGATATCTTCTCTGCTGATAATAAACAAGACTGGATTAAAATCCAATATCTTTCTAGCTAAACCTACTGGAGGACCAAACTAGGAACAGCCAGAGCTTCTTGAATCTTGTTGACTTGATTCCATGGTTTATTAAACCGAGTACTTCTTCCTCGCTAAATTCTTGTTTATTTTATTCCTGTGTTTATGGATATCTTCTCTGCTGATAATAAACAAGAATGGATTAAAATCCA
>JAIPMN010004042.1:26670-39488 GCA_020650975.1 Apostichopus californicus | reverse complement strand
GGAATGTTATCACCTCCTCCAAACATGAACGGAACGTTACCACCACCTCCTAACATGAACGGAATGTTATCACCTCCTCCTAACATGAATGGAATGTTATCACCTCCTCCTAACATGAATGGAATGTTATCACCTCCTCCTAACATGAACGGAACGTTACCACCTCCTCCTAACATGAATGGAATGTTATCACCTCCTCCGAACATGAATGGAATGTTATCACCTCCTCCTGACATGAATGGAATGTTATCACCTCCTCCTAATATGAACAGAACGTTACCACCTCCTCCTAACATGAACGGAATGTTATCACCCCCTCCTAACATTAACGGAACGTTACCACCTCCTCCTAATATGAATGGAATGTTATCACCTCCTCCTAACATGAATGGAATGCGATCACCTCCTCCTGACATGAATGGAATGTTATCGCCTCCTAATATGAATGGAATGTTATCACCTCCTCCTAACATGAATGGAATGTTATCACCTCCTCCGAACATGAATGGAGTGATATCACCTCCTCCTAACTTGAACGAAATGTTGTCACCGCCACCAATGATGGGTGAAAATGAAATGCCAACCTCTCCTCCAGGAATGTTGTCGCCGGAGATGGTAATAAAGATATTTCCAGGTGAACTCTACGTTTCCTTCACTCAAAAAGAATCGACTATAACCGATGAGACTAAGACAATGATCCAGGAAAGAGTAAGTTGTGTGGTTATCCGAATGTAGGTAATAGTTTTGTTTATGCATACGGTCCCAAACTATGCACGTTAAACAACATTGACTTCGCTTAGGCTTCGTGCTTGTCGATTTGTTTCTAATTTTTCATCATTTCTTCTTATCTCACAGTATACATAATAGGTATCACGGACATACAAAACCATCTGCTGATCAAATGAC
Organism: Apostichopus californicus; assembly: GCA_020650975.1. Taxonomy (NCBI): domain Eukaryota; kingdom Metazoa; phylum Echinodermata; class Holothuroidea; order Aspidochirotida; family Stichopodidae; genus Apostichopus; species Apostichopus californicus. The sequence goes on along the minus strand of JAIPMN010004042.1, from coordinate 38,582 downwards.
CCTACGAACCGAATGGTTCAGAACTTGGTTAAGAACACTACTATTTTCGAGTATACCCAACATGCACTTGAGCAACTTTATTGCTACAGTGTAAAGCTTAACATTAAATAGTGTATACCGTAAGACATTATCGTAAGCTATATGTATTTGCAAGGACAAACGCAAGTGAAATCATGTATTTAGCGCTCTGTCGTTTAATGTAGGCGAACGAACTCCTATTATTCATATCTTACACATTTTGTTCTTCAAGATGACTCAAATATTTGTGGAAAGTCTCTGCAAGCAGTGGTTCAGTAAATTCGAGGATCTTATGTTCGTATCAGTGAATGGAGATTCTTATATCGTGAAGTTTGATTTCCATTTTGTTACGAACGGCCGCTGTACCAGGTTTGATTACATCATCGAATTCAACAAAGGATTAAACGGAGAAAGGATGGATACCTTGATAGAGAATGTTACTGTCAGAGAAAACTCTTTTCAGTTTGGTGAGTCCACATATTACTTTCCCACATATCCTATATAGAACTATCGTAATAAGCAGGACATGCACTTCGAAACTTCTGGAGATTACGAACGGGGCACTACAGATGCATACTGCAGTATCTTTTGTGGCGGTGAATGGACATGGTGAACGTATATTTTGGGACTATGCACTTCTGCCAATTAATAATACCGAAATTGCGGGTGTTTATCCCGGATCCCCATCCCCCACCTTATCAGACGAATCACGTTAGCTTTGCCTTTTAGTATGATAGAAATCATTTGACATGTGCGTTTGCGTCTACCTGCATGCTTTAAAAGCCGGCCACTGGAGGAATGGTTACTACAAGATCATATTTTCATACTATGCGAGCAATAATAGGAGGTAATTAATCAAAATAGTCCATATTACGGATTAACTGGCTCTTTTTGTAAAATGCACCCGATACACATAGAGAACACAGTAACTACTGTAAATCTTTAAGTTTTGTACCACAGTAAAAACTGGATCGTGCTATAATTCGGTAGCATGTGATATTAAGATTACAGTAAGAACTGAGGATATGTGTAATTCCAACAAATCCAGTTATTGGGATTTGTTAAAATTACAAATATCCGCAGTTCTTACTGTAAACCTAATAGCACATGCTACCGATTTATCAGATTTGTCAGCAAAATCCAATATTTACTGTGGTACAAAACGTTTGAGATTTACAGTAGTTACTGTAACCTCTGTGTGAATCGGCTGAAAATGGACAGCTTTATATAAAATCATAAAGGAGACTTCAAATCAATCATTATATATGAACCTATATATAAGATATTGTGAACAAAACATGAAATAATGAAATGACCCATTTAATTGGGTGACGTCACGGTTTGCAGTTCTAACAGAACTATTAATACAACCATTACTTATTTCACTCTGCTAATTTTCATTCATTTCAAAACTGACGATTACAACTTTTTTAAGTGCAACTATCACATTATATGTACTGTGGAAAAGGGGCACATCCCCACTCTGCTCCAACGTTTATATATACGGTATGTTCAGTTTTGATTTCTCGCAGACTGTGCAGTAGTGCACCAGATGTTAAATGGTAAAATCAGCCTATAATCCGCGGACAGAATGTTATATTCTCTAGATTAAGCAGCAGAACACACAACTCGTTTTTTTCTTCATTTCCTTTCATGTTTGCATTTCTCAGCGGTTGCAACAGAGCGTATCACACTGACCTACAATACACCAAACAGCTTCAATGTTTCTCCCTATCTCAATCCTACCAGCCAGGAATCCCTTGATTTAGAGGGAAATATACTAAGCAAGGTGAGCGACAAATTAAGTACAAATAGTGTATACTATACGACGTACCTAAGGTCTATAATATTAAAATTATATTAAAATTATGGTTTACCTGGTAACTACGGTGGTATACAAATAATGAATGGTTATGAGTGCAATGGTGCAAATATTTCATGAGTTGAAAGATGGAATGTTCCATTCAACTCGGCTGCGCCTCGTTGAATGGAACAAATTACATCTTTCAACGAAGGAAATATTTGCACTATTGCACGAATGGAAACCATTCATTATTTGTTTTATACAACACCTTCAAAATTGGATATTTGTATTATAGGCCTACGTCCAGGCCTAGGCCTATGTCTGATACAAAATACGGAAAAATATACAGCATGCGGATTTTGTAATTCTTACCATTGAAAAAAGTGCTACCAAAAAAGTATAACCCATGGTTCTATTTCATAGAGTGGAATAGAGCGGATTTTGCATGCAATCAACGAGCAATTGACCAATCAAATGACCAGAATACAATTAGGTGTTGTATAATAACGTATAGCCTATGTCAAACAATACGTATTTCCAGGTTAACCAACAATAAATGACACCGACTCGGTTTTGAGACAAGTCGCTGCAAAAGATCCTTTAGTCAGCGTCGTCATAGTCATCGTCGATACCATCATATATTAGTTTTCCTTGTTATTATATTTCAGCTTGCAGATTTATCAACCTTTCTGCCATCCTACATAGATGCTTCATTCGTTCCTCCCTTTATCGAGGGTTCTCTCGTCGGTGTTTTTGCTGTCACTTTTGGAAAACAGCCCACAAAGAGCGCGATCAGTTCTTCTTTAACAAGCCTCCGAAATGATGGTACGCTGAATTTCGGTGATCTGACTTTACAGTCAACAGCGGTCGATGGTACGTGCATAGAGTTGTTGTACACTTAATTAGGAAGACTTCTTGTACTGTTCTGGTCATGAAAAGCAGTAACAGCGCATGGCATGTAATGTAAGGATAATTCATGTTATTTAAGACATATATTAGGAACGTTATCTGAATGTAGGAAATTCAAGTTTAAAAAAATCTAAACCGCTTACTAAATACTGGCCAGCAAATAATTTACCGGAACTTACGTCATACTTCATTTTCATGGTCAGTGGAATATATCAGTAAGCATCATGTTCCCACCTTCGTCACAAATCTAGTGTTCTACATTAATTTAATCATATGTATCGAAGGTATGTATATATATCACCTCTTTTGATTTTGTTACTTTAGCGGTGTGCCCGGGGACGTTTGCTTGTTCAAACGGCGGAGGTTGTCTGGCAAACAGTTTCTTCAAATCGCAATGCAAGTAAGGCAATTTATTTGAAATTTATTTCCATCGATTTCATAAGGCAGGATCAGAGATATTTATAGCAGTATTTATCAGCACAACTGCAGCAGATCGCCCGAAAGATTCCGCAAGAAATAAAAATAAATTCGTTTACAATTAAATTCTCAAGTGTAACCAGTGCTTGGACACATACGAAAAAAAATGCCGTAGAGGTATGTATTCACTGAATTCTTAGTTAGAGAAAACAGTGACGTCACTGGAAGTCTAATACTGATACGGCTAACTAAGAGCTGTTAAAACCCACCCACCCTCCCTTTGCGGACGCTAGTATGTTTGATTTTTCGACAACATACATCGCTGTGTTCCTATATACAACAGTCAGTTGTTTACATGTGGGCACGTGCAAACTTGAATGACAGTATTGTAAAATGTTAATGGCTTATTTTCGTCTATAAGTTAACATCTTTCTTGTAAAAATACTTGTAACGGGATTTTTTCCTTTATTCCTTAAACAAATAATGTCGCGTGCCAACTGTAAACTACTCCACTTCCCATTGTGTTTTTATATTCCGTCAATATCTGAATGAAGAATGTATTGTTCTTTTGGCATCAGCAACTTTGTGCGTTTTTATGCATAATCGACGGAAACTGAATAAAAACATTGCTGAACGATGCTTTAGCATTTGTTATGACATTAACGAATTCAGATGCAATATTGAAAGATATTAGGGAGGACACCTGTTGCGTTATTCTGCTCAATCTAATAATCTCCTATATTTCTTTCAGATGCACACTTGAATGGCAAGGAGACCACTGTGGTAGACCAAGTAAGTTCGCCTTAAGCGTATAGGTATTGTGCAACTTTGTTTACGGAAATGAGATGGCGGTGGGAGGTGGGGGTAGGGGGCACGGGAGGGCTTTCGTGGATGATAATTGTGTCAGTAGATCTATCGAACGTTTACTTTTTTATCTGGCAAACTGGATATGATACACTAATAACCGACATCTTTCAATTCAATTCATAAACTTAATCATGACACAAGGTTCATTATTATGCGTGCATATGAGCATGGTGCTCGGGTTAAGATTTTCATGACACTGGAAACATTTTCCACTATTTTTTGTGAGAAACAAAAGTTCATGTGAAAATTAATTTTATATTATTAAAAGACTCAATGTATGTCATATTCTAATTCAATACAAGTAGATACTTGTAATGCCCGGATCAATTGCTGTCTAATGTTGAATATAATGTTGGTACACTTGTTGGACGGAATGTACCGACCTAAAGTGAGCAACCGTTCACTAACAAGGATATTTCTCTATTTCACAGTTTCACAATTTATAAATGGCAGGACAGTATATTCTTAAGGTAACTGACTAAACGTTAAAAGTGGTTATATATCGTTTGAAGATGTCTCCTGGAAATGTTCGTGTTTCCCTGAAAGTTTCAAATGTGAAGAGGGAAACCTACCGTCGCAAAATGTTTCTAAAAATAGAAAGTTCGTCACTACTTTTTTTAATACCGTTAATTTTTGTTTCTTATGATGCCTTTAGTTATTACGAAAGAAAATGTGGCGTCTGCTAGCGAATTATACGCTACCATGACTGAAATGATGGCGCCAATGTTGGGAGTTGGTGACCTGGACACAGCTGCCGCTGTATTACAAGACATTGTTGATCTAGAAGTCACCGATATGGAGGTAAGACCATTACACGCAACACTTCAGTAGTCTGAAGATTTCTGCCACTCTTAAAATCTCATTACAATGCCGTTAATAGGTTTAACAGGCTGCTCAATGTTTCATTTGACTTCTTTGAAAATATTGATTACCCTGTATGCAACTCTCTGAGGGTAGTAGGGGCTACTGTAGGACCAGTGGCATAACCAGGCCCCCAGACAAATGTCGTACCACCCCCCCCCCCCAAAAAAAAATTGCTTAGTGTTTAGCTTGATAACTTAAATTGTACTACTCAAAGAATAGTTCAAACCAAAATGACAACTTCAGACTAAAATGTTGAAAGGATGAAAAACTGAACCCAATTGTCAAAATCCCATCGCTATAATATTTTTGATTTTTTTTTTTTTTATGTTTATCCAAATTCGAAATTTGATTCGGCATATAACACATTTTACTGGCAAATAAAATTATTATATATTAAAGTTATTACCTAAACTTGAATAATTTCTACCCAACGAATCAATGTGCAGCATTTTGAACATTTTAGTATAATTTTACATGGCTAAACAAGTCGCGACCGATTGGATAATATATTGAAAGTTCTAAAGCCTCTAAAGCAGGGGTTCCCTAAATGGGGCGCATGAACCCCGAGGGGGTGCGTGAGTCCATCCCAGGGGTTCGTGAGACGTTTCTGAAAGTCAAAACTAGATTACTTTTTGTTGAACTAAAATCTGATATATCATATAATTTAGTAATGTACAAAAGTCGTACCTATCGACAAACTCTTTTCGCGTTCCATACGCATATGTTGTCATAGTAGTACCGTACCGTGCATTTTTCATTACATTATTACACTATGAACTTGATCTTTTACGAAGCACTGTTATGTGTATTATATATATAATAATGACTCAGATCGTGTCTCGAAAAGTTGGGGGTTCATGGACAACTCTGACATCCACAGGGTGGGGGGATAAAGTTAGGGAACCCTGCTCTAAAGTCCACCATACCGTAAAGCTTCCAGGGCCTTCGCCCCATGGACCCCACGCAGATAGCGCAAAGCGTTCTCATTGACATGTCAATAAATTGAATCTGCCCAACCCCTTAGTATGAAATTCTGGCTATACGCGCTTGACTTTCTCTACAACATATCAAGTTCATATCTGTAGTTGGACTATTCCTTCAACAATTTAACGAATAAAACTCAGGAATAAACTGTTCAATTTGGGTAAAGAAATATTCATAACAGTAATGTTACCATTGTTTCAAAAGTTCCTAAAAGGACGACCTGGTTGCGCGAGAAACTTGCCCCTCCCCCGCTCGAAATTGTTGCCCCCATCAGCCCCACCCCCTCCCTCCTGGTTACGCCACTGTATAGGATGGTGATAAATTTGCAATACTGAACTTATTCGAAGTACGATAGGTATGCGGGTAACATCGTTACAAAGTACAGAAGTATTTAAAAGCTATGTCAAACTAAAATTTGATATGTTAATGAGGAATATATCTTGAAACCGATCATAAGTACAGAAGAGTTTGACCTGTCCTGGAAATCTATTATGTTCTAATCTAAGGGCACCTATTTTCAGTAGAATTTCAGATTAAGTAAACACATCTATCAATATACTTTTATTTCATTTATTTACAGCATGATACGTTATAAATATGATTAATATAGCTTTCAGATAAAAGTCAAATTAATTAGCTTACCTTCTCACATCTCCATCATTATGGGCACCGTTCAATCCAGCAGGGTCGCTCAGTCAGGATTTGGCTTTAGTCACCACATGATATTATGAATGGACGCACATGAGTAAGAAACTGATCCAAGACATACGATGTCTCATATACCTATAGGTTCAAACACAGAACGTAGACATATAAGTCTCAAATAACTCACTCAGAGACGGGACCCAGACATATCACTCAGACGAAAGAAAAACCACTGGAGATGAATAGGACTAAGACATATCACTCAGGCACAACGTTAAGGCATACATAGAAATAAGACATATCACTCAGACATAGCACTTAGATATGCAAAGAACTATCAAATATTTACTCAGACACATCAAAAAGGCACAATAAGGACTATACGAAATATCACCGAGATATACAACTTGTACATATGCATACACATAAATAAGACACAGACCTATCACCCAGACTATATAGGAACAGAACACAACCAAAGGTATTGTCTAGTTGAGATGTCAGACTAGAAAAAAAATCCCAGATATCCGAAGTAAATTTTGTTTTTATTCTCCCCACACTAGCTTATGTCTTTGAACTGTGGTTTTAATCATGTTCGTATAGTGCGATGATCAATAGGTCAAGCAGCCGGGATGACCAGGATTGCTTTCATATCAAACTACACTGACGACATGCATTTTATTTTGTCTTTGGCAGACGACTCAGAATGTGCTAGAAATTGTGAACAACGTTTTGAGCGCCAACGAGTCCGTTCTTATGCAAGCCAACAACAATGCGAGTGGAATAACGAGATCACTTGAGCAACAATTAATCAGAGTGGAACTGCCAGCCAATACTTCGTTCTCAAAGAAACTTCCAAATATCGCTGTGGAGGTATAAAATTCGAGTTTTCGTATGTTCTGATGTTTATCTTACACCTCTAATAAGATTTCAGAGACCCGAACATAGTTTGCGAAAATGCGGTTTTTCAATATAAACCTAACCACGGCCAAACGTTACTTCTTCTGGACCACTTTAAGTATAATTGATATGCAAAAGTATTTTTTCGGCAAAACCTTCCTCTCTGTGTATTGGTGGCCAGGGTTGTGTACGTCAATCCGCTGAAGATATTTTTTTATGTTCGGCTAACTTCACCAAATTTGCTTTCATAAAAGCAGAATCATCCTCTTTCCAATAGTGTTAGAACAAAGAGGAATATGGCACACATGCATTCCTATATATAGGTCCCAAATATGCAGAATAATTTCGGCATGTTGGTATTAAATGTTTCACAACATTGGAATTATAATAGCGATCCCGATTTCAGCGTGGCATCCGCACATCAGGTATACATGTCTTTGTTTATACTTTTATAATATTTTTGTTGATGTATCGTTTTAGCTGCATTATGCAACTTTCGTCTTTTCGTTGCATTATTCCATTTCTAAACTAACCACACATCTAACGCTATAGTCTCTTGTTATGTAAGGTAGCTGTTGTTTGCCCTGATTCTATAGAGAGAATGCATGATGGCTTCGTTATACCACCAGAACGTTCAAGCTTCGACGATCAGTTTTAATGCATAACGCAATAATACAGCTTTATCAACTATTTAAATTCTATGCAGTTGTTTCAGATAAATGGATACCAATATAAAAAAAAGAAGGGTGGGTATTCCACCCCACCCCCACGCCCTATCGACCCTTTCCAACCCCACCAAAAAATTAAAAAGTTGTTATGAGCGCAAACTAGCCTTTGCGCGCATATAGACATTATTATAGACCTAAATTACAGCTCAAACATGCTTCAGAATACACACTTTCACGTACAATATATTTTCTCTTTACTTTCGGTAAGACAATGGGAGTCGGCTTCAACGACCCCAGGGCCACACCTCCTCCTGTTTTAGAAAACAAGATCCGCCCCCTTACTCACGTAATGACGACCAGATATATATAGAGATGTATACGTGCATAGATAAGCAAAAAGATGGAAATAATGATAATTTCTATATATTGCCTTGAATGTCCATAGGCCGTGGATGTTACACAGAGTAACTTGAATACCTTTGGCGTAGCATCATTCGTCTCTGACACATCCGCCGTGCAAGAAACGGACAGCAGTAGTAATGCGACTACTACAACTTCCACTGTTGATGACTTGACTGATGATGATCTGGTGGTATTCTCCTCTCCTGATGAAGTTAAAGAAATAGACAGTGCTTCAACATTCTTGCAACTTCCGGATAACTTCGGTGACAGGATAACCGATCAGGAATCACTGAGGGCAGTCTTCTTGGTTTATAGAAGACCGACTCTATTTGGATCAAGATGGCTGCAAATGGAGAATGAAAACGAGACGCAGTTTGAGCGATCCATCAATACACGAGTCCTCTCTGCGACATTGTCCAATAAAGGACGAGATATATCGTACGTGCCTGGATACGTGCAACAACGGTTTATGCCCTTGGAGGTATGTGTGTGCATGGTTATTCAGCATCTTGGAATCTCAGTGCACCTTATTATCATTTGTAATAATGTTGTAAGGATATATCCTTTAGAAGGTGCATTTTCCATGAACAAAAGAACTCATTTCGTACTCATGTATCCTTCACAAAGAAGAACATTTCCTAATGATATTCCTAGCGAGGATAATTGGTTGTCTCGTTCCAGATTTAATCCATTTATTGACATGATTTACATAACTAATGTTACCATAATATCAGGGGACAGGGGGAATTGGATCAAGGCTTTTTCTCTCTTGGTCAGGCTTTATCTTAGGTGACTGACGTTTTTTAAAAATGGATACTTAAATTAGTTGCAATGCGTTTGATCGGTCGCAGGTTGATGGACGTTCAGAGTATTGATCCAGTTGATGCAATGTAGATCAAATACTATAACACATCCTACTAGTTTATAGACCGTATGATACACTGTAGACAATATGATTATATTCGACATAGTGACGTAGTTAAATGGTGTGTATCCTATGGAAGTAAATATACGGTGAGTCAAATGCAAAACATACAATATTTGAATAATTTGAATTGAAAGGTTGGAATAGACAATTTGACCCCGCCGAATATTCTAGTTACACGGTGCTGTTAACTTATGCAGCCATGCGTGTGACTTGACATACGCCAACTCTGCGAGTTTCTGAGTGAGGCAATGCAATATTGAACATTCGCATTTTGATTTTGGAGTTCCGAGCCTGCATGGTGGGGTTAGTTGAGCAACGGTGACGTCATAATTGTCTGTTTCCACTCCATATGTTCTTTCTGAACGAAAGAATGAATGATTGAATGTATTTTCTTATAAAAATTAATATTTCACTCAAGTTTCAATTGTTTGAACTGTTGTTTATAAATTACAGAACTGTGCAATATACAGGGTATCAAAATTGTTCGACATATTAATATATTTAAACAAATTCATTCAATATTCAAACAGACCAATGGGAAGATTTTTAACCCTGTGTGTGTATTCTGGGACTTTGACGCTGATGGCGGTAATGGTAACTGGTCATCAGACGGATGTACGTACCAGGGAAGGACACGTAACGGCCAGATACTCTGTCAATGTGACCATCTGACTAACTTCGCGGTCCTGATGGTAAGCGTGGTTGAGTGCAGGTCCTTGGTATTGAAAGTGGGCGCCGCGATCGTTTTGGGGGTTGCCGAAAAATGTTGGAGGGGTCGCCAAGAAAATTCGGAAGAAAGAAGTAGTTGCCGGTTTTCGTTGGGAAAAGACTGAAACTAAACTGCTAAATGACTTCAAACGTTGCGAAATATAACACCATTTTGCAACTAAGCATGCCCTTTATCGTATAAAAATTTCTCAAAGTGCATGGATGCGGATACCTCCGCCCCGTAGAGCCTTCTCCAAGCCACAACATCTGCCACTGGAGGTTTGCGAAGGTGATGAAGGTGGAAATTGGGGTCTCCAAACAAAAAGGATTGAATACCAGGGGTGTAGGTCACGATCCACAACCTAAAGTTTTCTTTGATACTATATAGGCCTATACAATTCACACGAAAAACGCAAGCACTATAGGAAATTTGTGCAGGCTACATGATGTCTCTATAGTAGACATCACTCTGCCTTCGCTAGTAAGGTTCAGGTACGATCGAAACGAAAGGACTGAAACATTTTATACTTTCTCTTTCATTTAATTGCACGAGGTTTTGTATTAATCCACCATGTAATCATCATTACGTACAAATATTTACTAAGAAGAGTAAAAACAAAAAAAAAACCTAATTGCAAATAAGGCTAATGCGAACATAAATTACTTCGTATTACGTACGCTACATTAAAGTTTAGTGTATAGTGCTATTTAATGGATTACAACCATATATGTTTTACCCTTTCCTTAGGATATTTATGGCCAGGGTACCATTGACCCAACACAAGCCAGGATTCTGGAGATTCTAAGTTTTACTGGATGTACTGTGTCAACAGTTGGGCTTATTATCACTGTCATAGTTTACTTGTCGAAAAAGTGAGTATATAAAGTTAACCGTACATCTCAGAAAAAATGAAGTAACCATTGTAATATTAACAACATTTGACATTGGAAAGACTGAGTATCCAGTGAGAGGTGTTTGTCGTACTTTCGCGTTTCTACAGGAAAGAGAATAGCCTAGTCAATACACAAGCACAATGTGAGAATTTGCGGTCATCAACGGCATTGCCAACTCGCGTCTAAGATTATTATTGACGAGTAAATCAGTACATGAATTATCATCGGGACCAGGTAGGGCCCAGGGAGCGTTATGTCACTATACCTTTCTTCACTATTCATTTTTCCTTAAGTATGTTATAAAAATGAGAAGTGCTTTATTACTTATTTTACCTTGTCCCTCCTCCCCCCCCCCCCAATAAAGCCTGTCTCATGGACTGCACCACCTACCATGATGGCCCTCTCGTCGGACCGGCTGTCGAGAATAACCATTCTCTATTTTATTCATGATTTTTCAGAGACCTACGATCACCCCAGCCAAGTAAGATCTTAGTTGGACTATGTGTGGCTCTGCTTGGACTCTACTGTAGCTTTGTTGCCATGGCAATCGCTAACACTAATTCCGTATCCGGAATTCCCTGTATTCTGGTCGCGTCGCTATTCCACTTCTTTGCTTTAAATTCAATTGCCTGGATGGGAGTTGAGGGCGCCAACATGTACCTTCTCTTTGTGAAAGTGTTCAACACCCATATCAGAGGATTCATATATAAAGCAGCTGCCATTGCATGTGGTAAGTGGTACTGTATAGTTACTCATGTGTTTTTTTTTTGCCCATGCTTTGACATGAAATGTTAGTCTTTCTGGGGGGGGGGGGGGGGGGGGGGGGGGGGGGGGGGGGGGGGGGGGGGGGGGGGGGGGGGGGGGGGGGGGGGGGGGGGGGGGGGGGGGGGGGGGGGGGGGGGGG